>JADRCH010000031.1:17073735-17100896 GCA_019843965.1 Rhynchomys soricoides | reverse complement strand
TGTGTGTATGTGTGTGGTGTGTGTATATGTGTGTATATGTGTGTGTGCATGTGTGTGTATGTGTGTACATGCATGTGCATGAGTATGTGTGTATGTGGTGTATGTGTATGTGTCTATGTGCTTGTGTGTATGTGTGTCACGTGTGCCTCTGTGTGTGTGTATACAGTGATAACAAATTTTAAAAGGCCACCATTCAGAGGCAACTAAGTGGAGGGACTAGAAGGAGGGAAGAAAGAGTGGAAATGATGCAATATTTAATTTTTAAAAGTTTTGGAATTATTCTAGTATGATGAACTGGAAACAAAGTTGAGGCAATGGCGGCTACTGCACAGCTGAAGTCTTTGACTCATCTACTATGTCTCCCACATGGCTGTGCACACCTCATTGTTAGGATGGGAGTGGGAGAGAAGAGTAACCGGTGAGCATCTCCCAAGCAACAATCTAAAAGCTCTGGTTTTGGAACAGCAAGATGACTTGGTAAGTAAAGATGCTTGCCACCAAGCCTGAGGACCAGAATTGGATCCTCAAGACCCAGATGATAGAAAGTGAGAACCAGCTCTTTGTAAGTTGACCTCTCACTGTCACAGGCCTGTGTGACACACACACAACATAGATGTAATTTAAAAATATCTCTGCTCTAAGTCAAGCATGGTGGTTCATGCTCTATCATAATCCACCTGTGTTTTAAACCAGCCTGTACTACACAGTGAGTTCCAGGCTGGCCAGGGGAACCAGGAAAGACCCTGTCTCAAAATAACAATCAACCAATAGTGAACCTCTGGTCTTAAATCCAATCTGAGATGACTATCAACGTAAGTCCTTTACCAATCAATCAGCAAAGAGGACAAATCATTTGCATAAATTATTCTTTGTTAATAAATATGTGTTTATTATGAAGTAACTATTCTAAGCTAAATTCCTTATTGCGATATAGCATATTACAATATAATATAATGAATTAACATTATATATGTAACAATATGGAATAACAATGTAATAAAATAATTATCTAATATAACAAACAATTCCTGTTACATGTAGGGTACAAACATCAGAATTACCTCTACTCGTTACTCTGAAGTTACTATGATCTACGAAACAGAATGTTAAGTTTAAAAATGCAGCACAGAGAACATGTATGTGTGGTTCGCCTGATAAACTAAAAGGCGAATGCAAATATGTAACTCTCAGTACTTACTCCCTGTACTAAAGTTTTTATATTTTAAAGAAGTTAAATCGATGTATAATGGGTTCCATGCCATAATGACATTTTGTAACGAAGTATGTTTCTGTGGCTCAACGTTCCCCATCCCTCACACCCCTTATTAGCTATCACCATCTACGATCGATCTACCTGCCCTCTCTCCCCCACCTCTCCCTCTCACTACCTAGCATTATCTACTCGTAGACTCCTGGATTTTTTTTTCCCCAAAGAATTTCAACCCCCGACCTGTCTCCGTCGGTTTACCTTGCCCAGGCAGCAGGTCTCTCCCATAAATACATAACTTGTACCCACATTTATTTTCAAGAACGTCAGGCAGAGTGTGGTGGACAAAGTACTCCACAGCTCCGGTTCCTGCTGCGCCGCCGCGGAAGACCCGAGGATAGATGATATAAGCGTCGAAGAGCTTGCCATCTGAGAAGGAAATCAAGAAGTGTTGCTTCATTTACTGCTTCTCAGACCTCTCGCCTGTCTTTTGAAGGACAGTTCTTACCAAGTTTTGTGGCTGTTAGTGATGGTCCTTCACTCTTCCCACCCCCAAAATACTTTAAAATCAAGAGACACCCAAAAACTATCGCTATAAAATGCAACCAGGACATAAGAGATCTGGACCAAAGGTTTGTTGGTTGGTTTGGTTACCATCTTAGCTTAAATGATAAAGAACAGAGAGTCTGTTCAGAATACTTTTGTGTGTAAGCTATTAGTGTCTATTATCATGGGCGGGAGCAGAGGAGTGGGGGAGGGGAAGGAAGGCTCCTATGCCTATTAACGGTTACATGTTTCCCCACACAGCATTCCACTTTTAGCCACAGCGTACAGGTTCTAAGACCTCCAGTGGGTACCTGAAGACATGGGATAGGACGGACCCCTCTATTTGACACTTCCTCCTACACACACACACACACACACACACACACACCTAAGACTAATTTATAAGCTTATCACAGTAAGAGTTTAACCACCATAGCTGGTAATGAACACGGAACAATGGACTAAAGCAAAAGGCATGGGTCACTACTCCAGCACCGAAGGCCACGACCGCAACATAAAACAACTGTCCTCAAACACAAGCACCCTGGAACTTCAGCAGGAAACCCACTAACTAACAGGGTAATTGACTAGCGCTGGGTTATTATCCATTACCCATTACAACATGGATACACTGAACAGACAGACAGTTCACATCCCAGGCAGGACAATCACATAGCTCAGACTCACGCTCAACTTAAAACTCACGTTTGTTTCTTTCATCAATCGCTTATTTAAATCTTTACAAGCTTCAGTTGGCCTTAGACAACTGAAACCCCAGAAAGCAAAATCAAGAACATATGGCAGCCATGCCACTTCCTCAGACGTTAATAAGCCAGTGGCTAATCGTGAGAAGGAAATAGAACTTCTTAAGGGGTCTGAATTTCCCACAGATCAAACAACCTCCTGCTAATTGATTGCCTTGTGCACCAACAGCTAACATAAGCTCTTTCAAACGAAGGCTTCAAAGTTCCTACTTCACCAGGACTCTTCTCTTGCACATGTAAAGTTGTGCACATGTGTCCTCATGGAATGAGGGTTCAAGGGAAATGGGCATGTGCTCTGACCCCTCCATAACCTGCCCACACTTGAAAAATGGGATGATTGTACTGTCTCTTTGTAACATTTTATTATCATGCATGTTCCAAAACACTGAACCTGTCTGGGCCTCAGGCAGAGTCTGTTATGGGGACTCGCTAGGAATAGCAATCCCATCAAGGAGAATATTGGAGATGAATGTCTGAATGTTAGGGGTATAAGCAGTGACAAAGAGGCATGGAAAATGATCTGTGTGGACTCAAAAATCTCATGGATGTTCCGAAGAAAACAGAGATTGGGTTTAGCAGCAAAACATTGTCAAGCAAATAACCAATAGTGCATGGGGCTTTTCCTTGTGAAGAGAATCCTGAAAACAGATACTCACCATTCTGAGTTTTGTAAGGTGTCACTATATCTCTCCAGAACAGAGCAACTTCAATCCAGAACACTTTTAAGACTATCACCAAGACATTGATAATCATTAGCAATAGACTACACCCAGCAACTATGTAGTAGGTGCTTCGGTAATCAACTATCAAGAGATGGGGAGATGGGGAAAATGGTCATTAGTATTAGTAAAATAAGACCGAATGGATGGTTGCATGAACTTCAACATCCCCAGAAACCACAAGGCATTCCTACCCACTAGATCAACATTGAATTTTCAACAATACTTTCAAAGTCAACAGATCAATTTTTTTAGCACCTACTCTGCACAAATCCAAGGCTTCATAGCACAGAGTGTACTTGAAGGTAAAGGAGCACACAGACACATGTAAACCCAGCTAAGAAAGGGGAGGCAAAAGGGATTTCAGCTGACAGAAGCATCTAGAACAGAGACTGCTCTATGCTAGAGTAAGGAAGAAAGGCTTCCCATAGAATGGATCACTAAAGGACAAAGAAGACTCAGAAAGGTCTAGAAAAAGCAACGCTTTTCTGTCCAGAGAGGATGCTGAGGCCATGTGCAGAGGTAGAAGTGTGTGTTCTGAGAACTGTAGTAACCACATTTGGGGAATTAGTGAAAGGTGTGGTCAGGGCTGTGCATGATCAAAGACTCTTGCTAGGGAATGGGCCCTAATGTGGAAGGGTGTTAGAGATGAGAGTGCTTTTCAGCAAGATTAATCCGATGGTAGTGGAAAGGTCATTTGTATGGGAAGGGATGACGTGTTCGAGGAATAGAACAGGGTGGGTATTTGTGGGGGAAGATGGGGCTTGGAAATGATAAGAATGGGATTGGTAAGGTCATTGTTGGTTGGCAGCCTTACGGATCGGGAGTCAGGAGATCAGGAAGTTTATTGCATCTAGAGGATGGGGAATATAGAAAGGACCCACTGTTGCAGATCATGGGGTATTGTGATGGACTCATCAAATTGCTGGGTTCTATAATCCTGACACCTTCCACTACTGAGATCTTCCTTCAACTACCTCTGAGCTTAGTCCCAAATTCTTTGTTTCACAAAACACACAAGAAACATGGCTTCCAACTCCAGGAACTTGTAAGACACGTGTACAAGTTGGACATGGGAATTGTTACCATTCATGGTGTGCTTGGCTGTTGTAACTGTATGATCCTCATAGACTTATGAGAGGTGGTGCTACTTATGTAAGACTGTGAGGAGACTCTTAAGTCAGACCTGGTAAGTGGTTCCTTTTCATCCTATTTGTAAATCCCCATGCATAGGCTACAAGACCTGGCATGAAAATCTCTGCTAGTGGTGACTATCCTTGACAGTTCACCATCTCTGTGAATCCAGGAAAAGGAACTCAAGACACTAAAGTCTTCTGACCCAAAGATGAGGAAAGAGCTCAAAACTGGCCAGAGCTTGCTGCCTTTGCTTCTTTAGGTTTAAGTAAGAACTTCCCAAGGAGCTCATTCAGAAAAATTGTCTGAAAGTCCAGCTGGCTGCGTGCACGGAAGGTACAGAGGGTCTGGAAGATAGACTTCTCATAGGACCTGTGTGGGTGAAGTACTTGTGTGGGTGGCTGAAATGTTTACACGAAGCAAGACCTTGATTCAAGGTAACCCAGAAAGTTGATGTTAGACATCTACATACGTGCTTATGACTTTGTAAACTACAAGTGGTTTTCACGTCAATGACTACACAAAAAATGCTCCTTAGCAGTGTTTATAAACAGGAAAATGTCATCTGTGTTGAATCCTGGGTCTAAAATTACAGTTCTCAGCAAGGCCTTAGGCTCACTCTGCCCTTGCTTCATCAACTTAGTAAAGCTGACAAATAGTATAGGGTGAGAAGATAAATGAGAAATTCTAAGGCATAGTTAGATCTGTCTTCAACCTAGAAAACATTGAATATGAATATGCATTATTGCTACCAGAGACACTCTGTTTGTGCCTAATGATGCTTAGAAATATGCAGAGGGGGGCTTTTTAGGTTTTTTGATTTTATACTTTAGGAAATATCAGAAGACTTCATTGTGCTCATTCAACAACAGTCGACATGATTTTTATTTAACATGCTGTGTAGTTCAAACTGTACAAACACATTGATTTGAAGAGCAGCAGGTGAATTAAAAATAAACTGGAGAATACAAAATCACACACAAGCAGGACAAATACCAAACTACAGATAACACAAACAGAATTCCAATACAACTGTGAACTACAGAACACTCAGAAATCTAGACCAAAGATCCTGTTAGCAGAGGAAGATGCTGAGGACTCAGGGTCATGCTGGGTAAGAGCAGGGCTTTGGCTTCTCTTTTCCTGTAGAATGTGCAGTGACCACCACCATCTCGAAACACAGTGCTGTGGCCCATAGTCACCGGGAGTAACACCATTATTAGAGGCACATGCCTAAGACCTCACTGAACACAACAGCACTAAAATATATCTATGAGTCACAACCATGGCCACCTAGGAATCAAAACTCTGTTTTATAAAATGTTACAAACCAGAGGCTCTAAAATCAAAATCAGAGCAAGAAATATTCTGGCTGGCTAAGGTGACACATAGCTTTAATCCCAGTACCTGGGAGGCAAAGGCAGGTGGACCTCAAGGAGTTCAAGGGCAGAATGGTCTCCATAGTGAAACAAAAGAAGACAAACAGAATCAACAAAAATCCCAAATACCACTTCAGGCAGAGACACAGCATGACTGTATGCAATGAGTACCTCCACCCTAGCTTTTAAATCCATATACCCATCCAAATAAATGCTCCACATATTGCTATGAGCTTAGAGCCAGTGTCTCTCTCCCTCCCATGCCCTTTAAATATTTGAAGGAAATAAAAAATGTTTTTGCATTAGTTGTATTGCCATTAAGGCAGTTGTCAGTATCATAAGAGAGTGAAAGGGTAAAAAGAGGGTTACTCTTTTTAAATGGGATCAAGTTAGTCATCTACCTATCATGATGACTGTATCTGTCAACCCAAGGACCAAGCAAGGGAATTAATAACTGCCCAGAATGAAAGTTTGTAAGTTGTTTTCCATGACAAGGTTACACAAAGAGACACAACAGTATTGTTACTGCTTCAAACTCAGTATTAACACCGAGGTCCCTTGTAGCCTGTGCAAAGGATGACTGAAAAAGCCACTATCGGGTGAGAAGGAGCCCAGAGAGAAAGGAAGGAGAGACAGGGGTCAAGAGCATGGAAAGGAGGGAGAAGAGAGGGCGAAGACCGTGGGGAAACAAGGAGGAGGGGGGACAGAGAGAGGAAGGACACAATGACAGAGAGTCCTCCTGGAAGACAGAAACATTTTGGAATGACCAGATTTAAGAAGCTTCCTCAACATGAGAAGCACACTTGATGAAACTGGCCAACTAGTCCCAGTATCATGATGGATTCCCTGGGACCAAGCTACAACACACAGTCCATTGAGAAAACGGATGCAGTTTACAGCTGATTCAGCCAGTTTAGTCAGGCAATTCGTGAGGGACACTCCTTACTTGGTTGCTTCCTTCTCAGCCTTATGGTGTGCCTTATCATGCCATCAATGTTCAGAGCCAGACAGTCATATCCCAGGGACAAATCGTTGTCTGTCACGCCGGTTATCCTTAACACTGAGGTCAAACAAGCCATGTCATTGCTGGAACTGAGAAAACAACATGTTACTGGTGTTCTCCTGGCAAGTGTGGGCTGTGAGGAGGCAGAGAGGGGTGTTTGGCTTTAACATAGAAATAGTTGGGCATGGTAATATTAGATCCCAGTGATGGGACATAATAATTCCATCATTTAAGAAGCAGGAGGATCTCTGTGAATTGGAGGTCAAGCTGGTCTACACAGTGAGCTCCAGGCCATTCAGGGGTACCTAGTAAGACCTTGTCTCAATAGATAGATGATCGATAGATGATAAGTAGATAGGTAGATAGATAGATAGATAGATAGATAGACAATAGATAGATAAAGATAGATAATAGATGGCATGCCTTTTATTTTGACCTTCCTCTTCTTGAATTCTTGCTTCACCAAAATTTCGAACTATTGTTTTGTTAATCTGCCACCGAACAGCAGCCAAGATCTGGGAGCCTTTGCCAAAGCAAGCCGAGCAGGCAATACTTGCTGGTTTTCCTAGATAAGAAGTGAAGAGATTCGTTACAAAGTTTCAATTCTGCAAGTGGCACCCTGTTTCAGCCAGGGTAGCAAACCTACAGTCAGTTCTGCTCACATCCTCTTCCACATCTTCTTCCTGTGCTTTCTTTGTTCTCTATACCTCCGGCCGGTTGGCTCCCCATATCCCTCATGGCCCTAGCACCCTCTCAACTCAGGGAACACTAAGCTGGCTCTAGCCTCCCATAATCATGTAGGAGCTGCTGCTAGCTAAAGAGTGAGTTTTTTCCCCCCACTGATCTCTTCCACAACTTTCTCTTCCCATAGAATTCCCATCATTTCTCCACGAGTTACCTCTGGAGATAAAACAGCTTTTCCCAAGCCAACTATCAAGTATCCTGGATGTCAACATTCACAGAGTACTCTCCTGACCAATACAGAAGCGGATGCTTGCAGCCAACCATCCGACTGAGCACGGGGAACCCAATGGAGGAGGTGGGGGAAGGACTGAAGGAGCTGGAGGGGTTTGCAACTTCATAAGAAGAAGAACAATATCAACCAATCAGACCCCCCAGAGCTCCCAGGGACTAAACCACCAACCAAAGAGTACACTTGGAGGGACCTGTGACTCCAGCTGCATATGTAGTAGAGGATTGCCTTATCTAGCATCAGTGCAAGAGGAGGCCCTTGGTCTTGTGAAGGCTTGATGCCCCAGCGTAGGGGAATGCTAGAGTAGTGAAGTGGGAGTGGGTAGGTAGGTGGGGAAGTACCCTCCTAGAAGCAGGAGGCAGGGAGAATGGGATAGGGGGTTTGCAGAGGGGAAACCGGGAAGGGGGATAACATTTGAAATGTAAATAATTAAAATAACCAATAAAAAAGAAAGAAAACATCAGAGCTGATTTTGGCCACAGTAATACATTAAACCCTCTCTTCCTGAACCCCGTACTCACACTGGAGCTTGGCTAAAAATGAGGCACATAAGAGGCATGAGGACCTGAGAGTCTCTGGAACAGCAAAGCTGTGGAGAAAGGAGTAGAGGCTCCCACACTGCAAGTAAAACTCAAGTAGCCAAGACTTGAGCTGATGATGCAGTTAGATGCTGTCTGCTGGCAAGGAAGGGGAGGCAGGAAGGATTACACACAGGAGGTTAAGGATGATCTTGCTCCACAGATATGAGGAATGACCATGAGGGCAGAACAGGGAAGACTGAAAGCACGATGTTCATCAGAGAATGGTATGCTCACACCAAGAGAGTGGCAGAGTTATAGGTTACAGAGGGTGATAAGGGAGGCATGATTCATCATGGTGTTTCAGACACCAAGTCCTTTCCATTGGACACAGCTTCTAATGAAGAAGAGATTCTTGCTCTTTTGCTATCCATGACCTTTGGTGTGCCCTTGAGCATCTCTGAGCCTATGTTCCTCAACAGTGAAGTGAGGACCTCTGCTCCCTGGGCAGAATTGATGATAACAAGAAACGTTTCTATGAGAGTACCATGAACTCCAAGGCTCAACACCTCAGTGTTGAGTTTTGCTGTGACAGGGACAGGTATTTCCGTACTGTCACCTCACATGATCCCCAAGTTCCCCTCTACTAATTACATGACCCTTCTATAGGAAACCAGACCTGAAATCCTAAGGAAACATTTTCCCAAGTCAACAGAGAGTTGTTTAAAATTTCTTACCTATTTCCACTTCCACTGTGTGGTTCTGTGGAGGGTTTGTAATTTCTGGAACCACAGAAAAGCCTTTTTCTTAAAATTAAAAACAGAAATAGAATATAATTATTGAAGTATCAATCAGTCATCAATATAAAGCTAGTCTTTTTGTAGTTCTAATTAGTTTCACAGCATTGTGTCAACTCTTTTGAAAAAAACCTTTGGCAATGCAGACACACAAATGAAACAAATGTTTTATACAAAACTTCTGATTACTATGATACTTTTTGATATCTTCTATTCTCTTCTGTATCATTAAGATAAATACTTTCTGACCCATTGACTCTGTGACTCATAAATTATTTGAGAACCATGATTCTATAGAAGAAACATAAAAGGACAGAGAAGATGATGTCAATGTATTCATGACAATGATGTGTTCATGAGCCCACAGATCCACTGCTCACAGCTCTCCACCCCTGTGCTCATGTGTAGATGGAGATGCCTCTTCTTCCTCCTCAGTTTTCTCTCCTGTCACCATGGGGAGGTCTCTGGGAGCGTGGACGGACCTTTCACCCCTATATGCTTATTTATTTCTGGGTATCGAGATTAAGAAACATTACAGGACTTGATATTAAGCAGTGAGAAGCACAGACAAAACTGTGGTCTGGTGATGCTTATTCTCAAGCTATGGAGTGCAGAGAGGCTCTAAACAAAACATTGTCTCCAATACTGCTTAGTGCTATCTTTGTTCCATGCCACTTGTATAGTAAGACCCCATGTCCTCGATAGAGAAACTGTGCCCAGAAAACCTCAGTTCTACAAATGCCATCAAATATAATTAGGAAATCTTCCCCTGTAATAGCATCTATAGTATAGAAAGGATATTTGGACAAAAGTTCTTTCTAAACCAATGACCTGCTTTGAAGATACTGATGACGTCAATATCATTGTAGGCCAGGACTGAGAACCACCCAGACGTGTGTATAAAAGCACTGCGCCCTGTTATACTCAGGCCTCTTCATTTGTGGCTTCTACATCCATGAGCTCAACTAGCTACATATGGACATTAGTGGTTTCTTTGATAACTCTGTGTAGACTGTTGTTTTGTAGACTTATTGTTCTCTATGAAGCAGTACACCTGTTTGTGCAATACTCCATTGGCTATTGCAAGCAGTCCAGAGATGAGGTAGAATTTAAGGGAGCAGCTGAGGAACTTCTGAGAAAATATATGAAGCTGTATCAGTCAGGATTTAGGTATATAAACATTCTGAAGACCAGCCAGAAGAAGGAGGAGGAGGAAGAGGAAGAGGAGGAGGAAGAGGAGGAGGAGGAGGAAAAGGAGGAAGAGGAAAAGGAGGAGGAAGAGGAGGAAGAAGAAGAGGAGGAGGAAAAGGAGGAGGAGGAAGAGGAGGAGGAAGAGGAGGAGGGAAAAGAAGATGAAGAGGAGGAAGAAAAGGAGGAGGAGGAAGAGGAGGAGGAAGAGGAGGAGGAGAAGGAAGAAGAAGGGGAAGGAAATTCAGATTGGGTTATCCTTTAAAATTAAGCTTCCCAAAAAAGAATAGCTTTGGCTTTGGTTCAATAATATAATATCTTTCCCTGGAATTTTTAAACCTTATACTGCATTGCAACTTCCTGTCATGGTAAAGTATGTGGAAGTTAAGAGGATGTAGAAGGGAACAGAATATGGGGAGTGGTAGGAAATGCAACCGGAAGTGCACAGGTCTCCCTGATCACGCTTGTTTGAATCTTAGCCCTTGTTGAAGCCAAGAGCTTTACCTTCAACTGTGAATGATCTGGTGGCAGTCACGGTGTAGTTGGTTCCATTCTCTGTGTGCGTGAATTGGCAAGTGTAGTCACCTTTATCATCATGCCTCGCCTTGTCAATGAACAAGTAGGACCTGTGTGCCCTGAACCTTGGCCCTCGGAGAGCTTTGCAGTTCTGAAGCAACAACAACAATAACAAAAACAAGACCTTCCAATCTTCTTCCACTCAATTTTCACTCTCAACTACATCAAATATTCAGCATTTATCAATTTCTCCCCAGATTTCAAACTTTTACCTTAAACCACTGAACAGGTGCTGTCCAATTATACAGATCGATTGTTGGGCACGTTATCTTGGAATTTTTATCTGATCCATCTACTGTGGAGTACATCAGATAATCAGGGATGTTGCAGTTTAGTGGCCTTTTATGTATGGTGACATTCAAGTATCCAGTCTTATTCAAGTTGGGGCTATTAAAAGAAGCCAAGCACTTAAAAAGAGATACTTAGTTCCATGACAGAGCTTAATTCAACTGTAACCTCTGGACAGTTTTGTGCCAACAGTTGTTGACCAGATGCAGAGTTAAGCCTTCTTTGTGAATTATATCATTTTATTCTCACAGTGAAGATTTGGGAATTGAAATGATACTACCATATGAATCTTACAGATGAGGCATCGAGAGACAGAGAGTTAACTTTGGTGGCAGCACACCCCTAACTGGTAGAAGGGCATGTGGTCACCAAACCTAGGCACAAAACCATACCTCGGCTTATCTGATACTTTGTGAGTACCAGAGATGGTGTGAAATCTAAACATGTGGCAGAGTTTGGATCTGCAGTTCAGGCTGAGGAATTTGCAGACACTGTCCCCAAGTCTCTGCAGCCTGACTGATTGTCAGGCTCTGGCACCTATACCTTTTCACCCAACACAGATCTTTGGGTGTGCCGGTTTGTCCTTCATCCCAGAGAACATGGAGTGATTACTCATTGTTCTAATTGGTCACTAGACAAGCTTGACACTCTACTATTAAGGCTGCCAATTATACAATCCTGCTGTTATATATTCAATAACCAGCCCATCAGCCCTCAGGCTGCTGGTCTTCTCAGTTGTCCTTTCTTGTTCTAATCACTTTATAAACTTAACCTTTCTACTGAAGGGCAGACACAGAGAAAGCAAGGACAGCTGGCCTATCGGCCATTAACGGAAGGGGAACAGGCACAAGACTTGTAATGGTTTCCCGAACAGTACCTTCTGATAACGCAAGCGTAAATCCCAGAATCTTCCACTTTGGCTGGTAGAAACTTCAGACGATCTCTTGAGACAAAGATCCGATTTCTTTTCTGAGTAGGAATACTTTCATTTGTATTTGAGTAGTACCATTCCACAGGATCAGTTTTACCTCTTCTTTGGGGGCATCTCACAATTAAAGCCTCATTTTCCAGACCCCAGGATAGTTTGCCTACAAGTCAAAAGTGTGAACATGATCCTGAAAGGTCCTCGTGAAAGGAAAACAGTTCTTCATATAACTTAAAGTTTCTGCTCAGGATTAGATTTTTAAATGGATCATATATTGTAATGCTTTGAGGAAGATTAGTAGGTCAACAATTAAACTCTTTTACTAAATGTGCCACTTGGTGCAATAGACTAAGGAGTTGATTTGAGCTAATGTCCCCATTTGCTCCTAGTCCATAAATGCTTGTAATGACTTCCACGTGCAGATACTGTGTTAAGTCTCAATTTATATAACTAGAAATTACAGTCCACCCACAATAAGGAATTCCTTCTGAGAGATTTACAGTAAAGAATGAATGAAGAGGAAATAATTTCTAACATAAAATTCAACCTACACAACAGGAAGCAAGCAGCTTAAATGAGGCCAAATGTTCCCAGAATTACTTAAGTTAGAACATACCACTCATCTGAGAATCAATACTTACTGCCCTCCGTTACTCTCAAATGCATGAGAACTGTCAGAATTGCCAAAGCCCAAAGCCCCATTCTCAGTTTGTCAATCATGTGCTAGTGATTGATGGCTGATGTCTCTCTGATGGCAATGGCACACGACGGTAACAATGTGTTCACGAGGTGGCTGATGCGTGCTGTCTGATGTAGGGTCAAGAAGAGAAATCAGTGTAGATGCTGAAAAATAAACCATGTAAAACCACAAGTAAATTATTTAACTTGTATTGCTTTTTACATACTTGTCTTGATTTGCCCTTGCCATAAAAGACAGTCAATATTGACACATATTTATTAAATTCACATATGTACAAGGGTAGGTTTCAGGTGTACCATATTGCATTCTTTCCTGCTGAACTCAGAACCAGTTCTCATAATGACTAGATTTTTTTTCATAATAATATCTTACCTGTCTCTTGAACATTTCCTCAATAAAGCTAAATTAAGAGGAAAGGAAACAAATTTTTATATTTGAAAAAATTAAAACCATAAGATTGAGTAGATGCTAGAAAGCACAGTGTTAATCAAAACCACAGCCATGTAGCAGGCTGGAGCAACATGTGCATGTCTGTTGTTTTACCAGTACACACAGATAGCCATCATTAAAAAAAAAAAAAAAACTAAGGAAGGAAAAATTTGGACTAAAACATCAGCCAGGAGGCCATCCAAGACTGTTCCCCCAAACTTTCAAAGAATAGTCACTGCCTAGGCTTGTTGTCAAGAGCCACAGAGGCTTGCCTGAGGTCTAAGAGCAATAAATAATCATTTTCCTTTTAAAGAATGGCTTTCTCCTTCCCCCATCAGAGGAGGGATACAGAAATCCCCAAAGCTAGGAATAAATATGAAACTCCTTAGTAGTTTCACACAGGTTCATTTCTTTGACTTGCAGATACCTTTTCTTTTTACTTCAGACAGTTATTGCTTCTTACCCCAGATGAAGGGCTGGAGAGAATACGCTCAGGGCCGTGAGGCTACTTGGCACTCCTTGTAGTCTGGTTTCAGCAGACTACCCATGTGGGCATGCTCCTTCTTTCTTTTTAAATACACAGATGTCTTGGCATTTGTTTTACCCCGCCCACCATGAAATTTGAGTGTTAGCCAAAATCCATGACTTGTTCAAAAATGCTGCTGTCTCACTTACTGGGAATTCTTAAACTTACCACATAAATATTTAACCATAAGGATAACGTCATAATTCATCTCAGGGGAACGTCTTAAATCACTCTCCTCTGTTTTTGCAAGGTCGGTGAAGTGGAGATAAACAATGCTGTTTATCATAACGTTCAGTCCTAAATATCTCTCTCTCTCTCTCTCTCTCTCTCTCTCTCTCTCTCTCTCTCATACATACACACATTCATACACACACACACACATACACACACACACACACCAGGTTGTCTTCCAGCTACTCCCAGACATGACCTCTGCTGATACGTGTCAGGGGGCACAGTCGGATCCTGTGGTATGGACAATCTCACAAACTACCACATGTGGAGGAGTGCAGAAAGAGAGCCCTATGATGCAAGAGGACTTCATGCTCCATGGGTGCTTAGGTACATTCTGTAACGGAAAGAGCATGTCAGGCTCAGTCCAAACTCCAGCACCTCAGATTCCAGTCTATGACTCAGCTGGGATGAAGATAAGCAAGCTGCTCCAAGAAGGCCATCATCCTTTGGGGCTTCACGTAAAACAAACATTAAGGGTTGGTTTTGAGTTGTCCTGACTCTATTGTGAAGTTTCCTTTGCCTTTCTCATGTGCAGGAAGGACTGAAGGATCATCCCCACACTAGCACCAATAGAAAAAGAATTCACATCTTTATGTGGCATCTTCTCTATGCCTTATGGGGCTCTCTGTGACTCCCATATCAACTCTTCATTCCCCAAGTCAGCCAATGTTACACTGTTGTTTTCACAATTGTACAAATGATGACCCAGAGGTGCAGAAATTAAGTAAGGGGTCCACACAACAGCGCTAAGAGAATTAGAACCCAAGCAGCCTGGGTCTAAAGACTAGTCACCAAATCCATCTGAGCCAGGTGTAGCCTAGAGGTACTGCTAGCTAAGAACAGAACTAGAGCCAGCCCTGTATTGCTCCTTATAGTGGTTGGAACTGCTCCTGACATCTCTTCTATGCCCAGTAGTGGTCACTGGTGACACACTCTGCAAGGCAGAAATACCAGCCTTTTGCTGCCAGTCTGTTCCTTGCTATTCTTGACTCTAATTATCAGGATGGCACTCAGCATGAATCTGAGCAAAATCCAAGACTACATTATTTGATTCTGTCATTAGCATTAGACTGCTTAAATAATTCAACCAAGCTCACTCAGTTGTAGCTGGGGTTAAAACCAAGTTGTTGAAGCAAAGAAACATGCATTCTTTTCTTTTTCCATGGGTCAACTAAAAAAAGAGCAACTGTCATGGTCAAACCCTTTTTCTGACCACCATGCTGAGTTATTAAAGTAAGATATTTCCCTTAACCAGGTTCTTCAAGAAGCAATAAGCCATTTCAACCTCTCTTTGGGTTTGTAGACATGGAATGTAGGTGTTTGTGAATACAGCATCGTGAGGGACATCTGAACGAGGAGGGCTTCCAAACAATGAGCCAAATAAGAGATTTCGGAGGGACCCAGGGCTCCAGCCGAATATGTAGCAGAGGATGGCCTTGCCGGGCATCAGTGGGAGGAGAGACCTTGGTCCTGTGAAGGCTCAATAGATGCCCCAGTGTAGGGGAATTCAAGGTGGGGAGGTGGGTGGGTGGAGGAACACCCTCATAGAAGCAGGGGGAGGGAGATGATTGGGGGTTTCTCAGGGGACCAGGAAAGTGGATAATGTTTATAATGTAAATAAAGAAAATATCCTGAGTGAGGTAACGCAGTCACAGAAGAACACACACGGTATGTGCTCACTGGTAACTGGATATTAGCCCAGAAGTTCAGAACACCCAAGATTCAATTCACAGACCAAATGAAGCCTAAGAAGAAGGAAGACCAAACTGTGGGTGCTTCAGTGCTTCTTAGAAGGGTGAACAAAATACTCACAGAAGGAAATATGGAGACAAAATGTGGAGCAGAGACTGAAGGAAAGGCCATCCAGAGACTGCCCCACGTGGGGATCCATCCCATATACAGCCACCAAACCCGGACATTCTTGTGGATGCCAGGAAGTGCTTGCTGATGGAAGCATGATAATCTGTCTCCTGAGAGGCTCAGGCAGAACCTGACAAATACAGAGGCGGATGCTCACAGCCAACCATTGGACTGAGCATGGGTTCCCAGATGGAGGAGTTGGAGAGGGGACTGAAGGAGCTGAGGGGGCTTGCAGCCCCATGGAGGGATCAACAGTGTCAACTGGTCAGACCCCAGGGATCACCTGGACACTGGACCATCAACCAAAGAATACACACAGAGGGACCCATGGTGCTGGCCACATATGTGGCAGAGGAGGGCCTTGTTGGCCATCAGTGGGAGGAGAGGCCCTAGAGCCTGTGGGTGTTAGATGCCCCAGTGTAGGGGAATGCTAGGGAAGGAAGATCAGAGTGGGTGGGTAGGGGAGCACCCTCATAGAGGCAGGAGGAGGGGATGGGATAGGGGGTTTCCAAAGGGGAGACCTGGAAAAGGAAAAAGGGGGAAAACATTTGAAATGTAAACAAAGTAAATATCCAAAAATGGTCAGTAAAAAAAATAATTTAAAAAAAGAAAAGAAAAAAAAGAAGCCAAGTCCTTCCAGAATCTGGCTAGCATTTACTAATCTGAAAAATGCTCTTTTCTGTCTTCAAATGACCTTGTTCTCAAAATCGACCGTATAAAAATCTAATGAAATTTTGCACCAATTCCTCTGATTTGGGATTACAGTTTTGAACCCATATGTGAACCTATTTATCATCTGGTTCCATGACATTTCTACTATGAAGTAAATTAAAACAAGTCCGTCTGATACTGCTGGCAGGGCAGCCGTTCCTTCCTTTTGGACCATGGCACTGGCATGTGTTATAACAGAGGGTATTATTCAAAGTGTAGTCATGTGACTTGGCTCACTGTGTGGTTAAGTGTGAACTACAAGCATTGTAATGTGCCCGAGCTGGCTACCTGTCCCCTGATCTCACCATACGTTCACTGTTGGAATCAGGAACTTTTTGTCATACTAAAAGCATATCAACAGAAGCAGTTCCCTAACTTTCAAGAGATCTTACCAGAGCAAGCAAAGAATGGATTACTTTGCCCTTCTGTAATTAAAGAACATATTTTATTAGGTTTTCATTTTTTCTTTTCCTAATGAAATTGTGTGTAGAACTGTCATCCATCAGCCACAGATCTCATACAGCCTGTCATCACAGGAAATGTGCATTCTCTCCTGTATCTTTCAATTCACCTATTCAAGCTCTGTTGTTTCCTGTTCATTTTTCTGCTGTAGCTGCCACTCTGCACCAACAATAAGAAATACAAGCATCAAGAGAATCATCTTCCCACTTGCAGAACCTAATATCTGGTGTCCTCTAGCCTTGTCTCCTGACTGACCCCCATGAAACTGGCTTCTCCACAACTTTTCCTATATCAGTAATAAGCACATCGTCATCGGCTCAGCAAAATTCTTCACGCTTGATCCACCTTCCTCCATATATGTGGCAGGCAGTAAGCCCTTGTGGATGAGTCACCAGTTTCACATGTGAACCCTATCCTATCTGCAACATCCCCCCACTCTCTTCATTCACGACATCATCTTGTACTTGTGCTTTATTGTTAGCTCTGTGAGAGCTTTCTGGTGCCTCCTCAGTATCTTCTAGATGCACTGACTCCAGAACCCCTAAGCATCTAAGCCAACTCATGCAGCTCCCTGGTGCCCTTCTACTTTAGCAAGAGGAAAAGCCAATAGCCTCAAGTGCCGTGTGGACTTACTGACAGGATGCTATTGCCGATCAACTCTGTGCCCCTGTGTCTTTCTGTCCTTACTGTTCATCAAAGGTATAAGCAAAGTCCACTGTCGCCCTTGCTCCTTCTCCGACACCTCATTGCAGCTACCCATGGACTCTCTTCTCCAACCCGGGTCTGAGATAGATCTTTTCCCCAAGGCTCATCTGGTATCCTGATGTGCTTTCCAATACCATGTAGAAATTACTCTGAAGCAGCACAGCAGGGACGAGAGGTTTTGTTTGGCTCACAGGCTACAATCCATCATTGAAGGAAGTCACAGAAGGAGCTTAAGGAACCTGGAGGTCAAGTAGAGGCTAAGAGGAATGCTGCTTACTAGCTTTCTTTCCCCAGCTTGGCAGCTACAATTCTCAGATAGCCCAGACCCACCTGCCCGGAGATAGCATTGCCCTCAGGGAGTTGGGCCCTCTTTAGTCAAATAAGAATTAAAATGTCTCACAGACCAGTCTGATGGAGGTGACTTCATAACTGAAGGTCTCTCTCCCCAGGTATCTCTAGTTTGTATCAAGCTGATTAAAAACTAGGCAGGTGGATTTCTGAGTTCGAGGCCAGCCTGGTCTACAGAGTGAGTTCCAGAAGAGCCAGGGCTACACAGAGAAACCCTGTCTCGAAAAAAAAAACAAACAAACAAACAAACAAACAAAAAAACTAGCTAGCTCACCTAAAGACTCCATGTTCTGCCTTTTCTTCTCTTTTCTTTCTTGGTCTTTCTTCACTTCATTTGCTTTGCTTCTAGTTTTCTTGTACATTCATTTACTTATTCATGTATGTATGTAAATATGTATGTATATATGTGTGTATGTATACATGTATGTGTGTATGTATGTATGTATATATGTGTGTTTATATGTGTATATATGTATGGGTGTATAGGTGTATATGTGTATATATGCATATATGTGTGTGTATGATGTATGTATATGTGTGTGTGTATATATGTATGTATTATGTGTGTATATATATATACATATGTATGTATGTATATTGGTATGTATGTATTATGTGTGTATGTATGTATGTATATGTTCCAGGGAAGCATGAGTGCCATGAAACACATGTGGGAGTCACAGAGCATCTCACAGAAGTTTCTTTTATTTCAACGTGTAGATTTGGGGATCAAACTCAAGTTGTCAGGTGTGGCAGCAAGAGCCATTTCCTGCTGAGCTAACTCACCAGATCTTCTAATATTTTTAACCCTTCAATTTTCTTGTCTTTTGTCGCTCCTGATTTTGGGGTGGATTCACATAATACAAACTGAAACATCGTAAAGTGCACAGCTCCCTGACAGTGCCTTTGCGGCACTGAACGATCACCAATACTGCCTACTGCAAAGCCTTCTCACTACCTCCAAACTAATAATTGTACCTGTAACAGTCACTCCCTGTCGCTCCCTCCTCACCTTGCCAGATGAGCACTAACCCTTTCTGTGTCTGAATGTGTTTGCCTAGTCTGAATATTTTGAATCAACAGACTGAGACAATGTATCCTCACATGTCTGGTTTCTTTCACTTAACATGAAGATTCAAGGTTCCTCCAGAATGTGGTCAGCAGTCATTCCTTTTAATGGGAAGACAACATTCAACTGGGCACATGTGATGTGATTTGATCACCTGTATATCCAGTTATGACATTTGAGCTCCTTCTGCTTCATGAATACTCCTTTTTGAGTCGCTGGCCCATCAACTTGAATTGTACCCCCCCCCATTTCCTATCTCCTGACCCACTTCTGACTTTCTCTGGGCTATTTGCTACTTTCTAACATCCCACTCATGAGCTATATTTGTTAAATTTCCAATTTCCTCCACTAGTGTATGAGCTCTAGAAGGAAAGTCATTTTCTATTAATTTATTTATTTGCTTTACATCTTGATTGCAGTACCACCTAACCTCCCAGTACCCCTTCATAGAACCCCTCTCCCCACCCCGTCCCCTTCTCCTCTGAGAAGGGGTAGGACCCCTTGAGTATCCCTCGACCCTGGCATATCCAGTCCCTTCAGGACTAGGCACATCCCCTCCCACTGAGGCAAGACAAAGTAGCCCAGTTAGGAAACAAGATCCACAGGCAGGCCACAGGAAGGAAAGTAATTTTGACTTTTACATTACTGTATTATTCATGTGAGAAACATGGAGGGCTTCACACAAACACACACAGAGAGAGAGAGAGAGAGAGAGATGGTTGAATGAGTCGTGACAGCCACAGAGTAAGAGTTTTGGATTTGACACTCAAGCCTTGGGTTTAGATGTCAACAAGAGAGTGATGTTCCTCCATCCAGAGATCTCAGTTCTTCTAAAATATTGACTTCTCTTTGCTCTCTCATGTTTGGCCAGGCCCGAGTCATCCTGGGAAGATCCATGGGGAAACCTTGGCCATGGAAAAAGCCATCAGCAAGAATTGAGAAAGAACTCTGTGGGGGGTGGCAGTCATGTGAGAAACCCCCAGCAGTCCTAATTGTTTGCATGTGTACAGTGACTAAGACATAAGTAAGCCATTCAGACCTCAGAGCACTTACTGTGTCACATGCCCTTGACCATGAGTCACTGGGGTGTGAATTTGTCACACCTTAATTGAGCCCAGGTGTATCTTACTTTGTGTAACTGTCACTGTGGCTGTGACCACAGTGATCAGCACCAGACTGATTTTTATATAGAGATACATTTTAGGGGGACTCTAAAATTTTCATGAAAAGTCTAAGTTCTTAGAATATCCAAAACACTGTTTCAAAGAAAAGGAATCCAGTCTGAGAATGGACAAAACATCATTACCAAGAAGCAAGTAGGGAAGGAAAGGGTTTATTCAGCTTACACTTTCCACATTGCTGTTCATCACCAAAGGAAGTCAGGACTGGAACTCAAGCAGGTCAGGAAGCAGGAGCTGATGCAGAGGTTATGGAGGGATGTTTCTTACTGGCTTGCTTCCTCTGGCTTGCTCAGTTTGCTCTCTTATAAAAACCAAGACTACCAGCACAGGGATGGCACCACCCACAATGGACCCTCCCCTCTTGATCACTAATTGAGAAAATGCCTTACAGCTGGATCTCATGGAAGCATTTTCTCAACTGAGGCTCCTTTCTCTGTGATAACTCCAGCTTGGGTCAAGTTGACACAAAACCAGCCAATACACAACCTGACATTAAGGTTTCATATAAAACTAAAATAACTAACTGTAGCAGTGTGGTGTGGCGCAGAGCTACACACAGTGAACAAAGGCTGGAAATGAACTCAAGAGACTCAGAGAGTGATTTGGAATTTTGTGAAAGTATACAAGCAAGTGTACGGGGAAAACGTAATTTTCTGACACATGATGATAGAAAACTGGCTATCTGTGTGGAAAATTTTCATACACAACATTAAAATCTATCATATTATATAACATAAAATCTCTTTGACTTTGTACAAGAAAAGAACTTAAACCGTACACACACGAATGACTTCACTGATCCTAAAAGAAAAAAGAGTAACATGGAGTCACCAAAGTTAGATTGATTGTTCTTCAAAGGATATTGAAATTTAAATATGCTAACTCAGAGTTTCTGGTAAATAAAATCCACACATCTGATGACTCATATAGTTGTAATTCACAAAATTCTCTTCTAAGTCACACAACGTTACACTGAAAGAAAGAAGTCCCAGTTAAAAGAATCTATGTTATGCAACCCATGGATATGGTCTTTCAGAACCAGAAAGGATTAAGCAGTGTGATGTCGACGAGGGTGAGTGATCATCTGTAAAGGAAGATGTAAGAAGCACGGGGAACCGCAGTTGAGGTGAGGGTCATAGTCTACACGCTTGTGGAAGCTTACTGGACTTAGATGAACAAGATAGTATTGCTATAAAAAAAATCTGCAACATTTCTCAGTACTTTTAACTCCTGGAGAATTAAATCACATGTCCACAAACAAGCCATACCCATAAGCCTATCAACAGAACTGACAAAGAAGAGGCCTAAATGGAGAGAAAAGGAAGCAGTTACTGGTGTAAGACCCTGGTGAACTGATGACTCAAAGACAAAAAGCAAATCCTTCCCCCAAATACCCCAAGCAAATGATGCACATGTGACAGGAGATCACAGTACTGAAGTCAGTGCTGGGATCCGTCACTGCAAGAAAAGCTCAATTTAGGATTGTGGCCACATTTTATTACCCCTTGCCACAATCCCTGGAGGAAAAGATGACTCTTAATAAAAAATTCCAAGAACAAGCTTCAGGAAGAATTCTCTTGATTCCTGTTTTTAATTGGTTATTATTATTATTGGATGTGATGTGATAGCACATGTGAGGTAATCAGGGATAACTTGTATGCAGTCAATTACTTCCTCCACCTTTATGTGGGGACTGGGAAATGAACTCAGGCTGGTAGGTTTGTACAAGTGCCTTTACCTTCTAAGCCACCTCACCAGCCCTACTAGACCAGATTTTTCCTCTCTAAACCTTTGGGTAAGTTTTCCTTTACCATGTTTTTTTTTAAGTTTTCGATTTAAAATTAAGAACAGTCAGCCAGATTTATTTCCAGTTTCTTAGATGAAAGTAAAGATGACCTTAAAAATATTTACCAGGTCCACAGCAGAAGCACTGACAAGCCAGAATGACAGCTCTCCACAGTGAAGGGCAGGCTTCATCCAACAGCCTCACGACAACCAGAAGGACGGAGATCTAACTTGCAAAGAGTACTCTGGGCCTTCATTGTGATAGAAATCCTATCTCAGTTTCCCATCTGATGCTCTCTAGGGTCAGATTCAAGATGACCCCATCAACTCCAAATGTTTAAGTCTGCCAGACTTATGGATTCTGGACTTGCAAGTTCTTGTATTAGTCAAAGAGAAAGAAGGCATGGACTCAGATGGTACGTAGAAAGGTGTCTACCTATTGGTTGTGCTGTTCCAGAGACTCATAATACCACGTGTATCAATAGCAAAACCAACCCAACAGAACTTGTTTGATCTCAGATTATTTTTAATATAACTGGTCAACCACAGACTAACTCATTTACTTTGAGCACCTGACAATACTATGAGTTTCTACCAAATCTTCTTTCCAAAACTTCTATGTATGCTGATGTCTCTACGAACCAGAACTCATTTACAAACTCATTGTGAGTTCCATAAGTCACTTTATGATTCCGCATGGAGCATGACTAACAGGAGAGAGTGGGTGATCTGCTACCACCACGCTACCTTCTCAAGTCATGTTGATAACCCTCAGCACTATGTTGACACTGACTGTCAACATTAGAAGAGCTAGGAGATGAGCCTCTAGGTACAACTGGGACAGTTCCCATTGGGTTAATGGAGGTGGGAAGACCCGCTGTAATGAAAATAAGCATTCACTTTTAATGACTCCACACATTTAAAGTAAGATATGTAAAAAATAATCTTTATAAGATAGTAGGGGTGGAAAGTGATAACAGACAACATAAGAAAGCCAAGTCAATCGTCTGAATTTTGAGCCGTTCCCAAGGAAGGGTCGTGGGGAGTATTCAGAGGACTGAAACGGGCTAAGGACTAATTGGTAAGGATTTCCAGGCCTTGGTAATTTTGTAGAGTGAAACATACCAGCTCTTCATCAAATAGGTTTTCAACTGCAACATGGTGAACATCAGACTGCTGTGGGGGTTAGACAAGGGTCATTGCTTGGGATACAAAACCACCTTATGTTATAAATGTCATACCAGAAGAAAGAGATAACAGACAGAATATGTAAGCAAAAGGTATTTATAAGAGATTTAGATCATGGTACATGGTCTAAAGAGAAAGACAACATGGACCGGTATAGATGGGTAATTTTATGACAAATGATCTGAGAAAGCTACGTAGAAAGAGGGCTTGCAGAAAAACTACAGAAGCACAGCTCAGGCAGGAGGACCAGGCCAGCCTGGGGCCCTGCTGTAGAGGGATGTCCCAGATCTGAGAGTCAGAAAGGTCCTGTGGCCCAAGTGAAGCAAGAAAAGGTGGAGACATAAGAGCAAGTCAGAGAGTCATCAAAGTCACGTCTCCTGAGCATGTTCACACTAAGTGGATGGAAACCAAGGCAGATTTTAGGCCACAGTCTATATTTTTGATGTAGGTTCTAGAATATTCTGCATGATGAAAATATTTTTAGGGACACTGACATTAAGGATAGAAGTAAATATGGAGGCAGGAAATATACTTGCTTCATGGAGCAAGGGTAAAAATGGAGGATAACACAAAACTCCCTGGCATTTAGGAAAGTATATTTGCTTTGAAAACCTGCCCTCTTACAGCTAGAAAAACAAACAAGATAAACAGAACAAGAAAAAATTATCATTTTCATTTGGATTGGATCTATTTGGGGATGCTGAGAGTTGATCGGGTCATTGCATGTGCTAAGTGTGGGCGTGACCACCGAGCTACATCCCCACTGCCTAGAATATGGATTCAGAAGGAGAAGAGGAGGCACTGCAGTGTCAGTACTTGAGAAGCTAAGGCAGGAGGGTTCACCTGTTCAAGACTAGCCAGGGCTACATGGCAAAGCTCTGTCTTAAAAGGAAAAGAATTGATACAGAGAGATAGGGTTAGGAGGAGAGAGAGGGAGAGAGAGAGATGAAGGGACAGAGTGAGAGAAAGAAGGAGGGAAAGAAGGAATGAATGAACAAATGAACCAACCAAGCAACCAATGAATGAATGAAAATACAGCAGGTAAACATGCAAAAGTTTGCAAGGACCAGAACCCATCCATGCACTAGCTTGTACTAGTGTGTGGTTAATATTTTTTTTCATCATTAGGATTATTAAAGCCAGGGGCACACCCTTCCTTCCCATCAGTCTTCCTGTAGATTCAGTTGCTCTATGGGTCGACGAATATGTAGGCACCCAGGTAGGAAAATGCCTTAAGATCAAACTCTTCCTCTCAACAACTTAATCAGAAATAGGAAGATCCCCAAGCCCCTCAGGAAGATCTGTCCCTTTCCTGTTAGCAGCCCCAGCACCCAGATAGCTGGGCAGATAGAAGAACATGCTCAGAGAAGGAAAAGATACAACAGTGATGAACTCTGGCAGCATTCCTTGCTCCCTCTTATCACAACACTAAGGATTCTATACCCAGCTCTACCTGTTGAGCTTGGTGTTAGTGACAACATGTTGCTGGCTTTCTAGACAAGGAACCCAAGATTTAACAAAGAGAACCAAGCTGCCTAGAGTCCAAGCAAATGATTACAAGAACAGGAGTTAAACACTATGTTGGGACTGTGTCTCCATGGTAGAGCACTTGACTAGCATGCATGAGGTCCTAAGTTCGATGCCCCTGAGCCCCAGTGGACAATAAAAAGAACCAGGGTTGGATGCAGGATTGCATCAGTCTGAACTGTCTGCCTCAGTTACTCTCTGTAGAGAATCATCAAAGTGAGATCTAGATGTTCATAAAGGGACTGAGGCAGTGGTGTGCCCAAAGTCTGGCAGATACAGAAGTGTACTTTCTGTTTGGTTTCTTTCTTTCTTTGTTTCTTTCTTTGTTTCTTTTCTTTTCTTTTTATGTCTAAAAGAAGCTACAATGAAAAACGGATGTTCAGTGGGGACGTTTTAAACCCAGTTCTGGGTTATTTTGCTCTACACACTCTTCTGGACACCTTCAGAGGAACAAGATGTAGACTGTCAACCCGAGTGTCAAAGAAGGATAGGGTTGGGGGAGGGGCTCAGTGATTCCCAACTCCCACATGGACTGATCATCCACCATCACTCACTGTCCTCCTCACATCCCTCCCCCTTATCTCACAACCTTTCACTCAACACTGTCACTCCACTATGTCATTTCCAGAATTATCTGCTTCCCGGGGATGATTCAGGAATCCATGGGCATTCTAGACACCTTCTCTGAGGTTTCACATCCTTCCACAGCCTCACTCCGGTCCTTCTCAACACTGTAGACCAAAATCCCATCTCATATGCTAGAGTTCCAGGGCTCAACCTTATTACTCTGTGGCTTAATTTTTGTTAGTTTTTTATTCCCATTAATAATACTATTTTTCTCACAAGCAAAGGTCATAGTGATTATCATTTTAACCTAGGTTTGTGTTGGAAAGGGCTTTTCCCTTTCAGATGACGCCTTCTTTGATTAGATTAATAATACATGAATAAATAAATCATCAAAGGTACTCACCATTAGCCAGAGGTTCTAGCCATTCTGCTTCTTCAGCTTCCCACCACCAGAATTTGTCAACTCTAAAAGGTGACTTCTCTAATAGCCTTATGCAAATACGGTTGCCACCCTATCTCTAAACACCTCCCTGTTTCCTTATCAGTTATGATACAGAAACCCAGTTAGACAGAAACTGGCTCTGGTAACTCAGCGATAGCTGTTAAACATCTTCACCAGTTCTGCTGTTTGTCTTAATGATTCAACGCGATGTTAAGTTTTAACCTTATCTCCAAGGACCTTCAAGGATCAAAACAAAAACCAGCCCAACTCCTGCTGAGTGGTAGGTCTCTTGCTGTCCTCAGAGGGCAGGTAGACAAGTCAGAGTTCCCTACAGCTGGGCTCCGAGGGTGATACAGCACAGTTCAGCAGTCAGTGTTACTCTTGAAACTTCTGTGTCACTGTTTTGAAGACTCTGGCACACGCCATGGACTTAAGTGTGTGCAACCAGTTCTTCCTGCACTGACTAGGCTCACATTCCCCCTGCAGCCTCCACCGACTGACAGGTGATCAGAGGATAATTATCCTACCCACACCACTGGCTGGTACAAGTGAAGACAGAATCCCAAGCTCCCATAGGTGGGCTTTTCCTACCTGTTTCCAAATGGCTTCTCCGAGTTCTTGTAAGAAAGATTTTATGGGTTCACGTTAAGTGTTCTAGAATACTAAATACACAGACTTTAGTTATCTATACAGTTGTTTTTCTTCACACTAGTAGCTTTTGAACCAATGGGATGTGGAATTACCAAAGCCCTCCATATGGAGAAAGAATGTACGCTTTAGGTACAACCTGGTTTGTCTCTTGTTTATTGTGTAATTTGTGGATTTTTTTTTTGACCTCTCAAAAATATCTCTTGTGCAAAAGGTATGATTGTTATTAAATAAACAGCCTATGCACATTCCATTTGGCAAAACTACATTTTAAAAACAAAATAAAACAAACAAACGCTTTTAGAATTTATTTGACCAAACAGAGTTCTTAAAAACTCAGCAGATAGCATATCTGGTCAACTGAGTAACAAGTCTGAGATAGAACCTGGGTTTTGATCTTACTCTTCTTTGGTTGTTTTGTTTTTTTTTTATTGTTTTATTTTTGTTTGTTTGTTTTTTTGTCTGTGTGTCAAGAGAACAGTTACCACACTTCAGCCAAATCATCTCTGCAGTTACAGGTATCATGAACAAAAGCCAAAAGACCAGCAAGCAGACACCAGAATCTTACTGTATACTCTTCACACAGAGTGTGACTTTATGTGGAGCTACCTACCCTTTAATCCTCACTTCGGGATAATGGAGAAAACACACACAAGCAGTCAATCACACACCACCCACTGACTGACACGTCCAACATTATCCCAGACACAAGCAGTCAATCACACACCACCCACTGACTGACATGTCCAACATTATCCCAGA
>JADRCH010000031.1:17044223-17066463 GCA_019843965.1 Rhynchomys soricoides | reverse complement strand
ACAGTTAGAACTAGATAGCAATCTTCTGTATCCTAGGATACAGAAGAGTTCAAAACACCGTCTGTCCCACAAGATCACAAAGCTGACATTTGATAGGACAAAGTAGACACACAATTCTCTATCTAAAAATTGCAAAGAATGTTATGCAGCAATAGTCAAATTAATACAAATAAAATTAATAAAATAATAAAATAAGAACAATGACAAGGCACAATGAAGAGGGGGCTCACAGCACCAACTGCCTGCCTGGAAGAGAATGGCAGATGCAAAAGAAGAGCCTTGACCACCGCCCAAGAGACTAAGAAAAATGTAAATGAAGAAACAGAAAAAAAATCAAGAAAAGTCAAGGACACCAAAAACTGGTTTGTTGAGATCATTAAAGTTGATCAGTCTCCCTCTAGTCATGCCATTGAAAAGAAGAAAGGAAGAAGACACAGATTGTCCTCTAAGTCAGGGGACAGTCACTAGCACTGTAAGTTCCCACAGATATTCAGAAGGAAACATCACAATCAGTAAAGAGAACAGAGTGGTAGGCTGAGACATGCAACAGAACTGGTGAGCTTCATAATAGCTATGGGGAGAGGAAGAGAGGCAGGTGAGGTGGAGGGCATGCTGGTGTGTTTCCTTCTTACAGGAGCTCTGGGAAATCCCTGCAGACTTACAATGACAAGTGCAGATGCTGGAGGGGGGAGGCAAGCAGGAAGGATTTCACAGAGGTAAGTGCAAACGTTCAGCTTGCTATGTACACTCACTAACACCATTGTGGAAATTGTTGTTTCATATATATATATATATATGCCAAACATGACAGACTGCATAACTTAAGAATGTGCAATTTATCACATCAGTTATATCTCAATAAAGCTGCAGATTCTGCAAGTATTTTAAAAGGTAGCTTGTGCTGTGATCTTAGTGTATATAACACATACACAGGTCAGCAAATGCATGTGTACAGCGCGTGCACACTTATGTGCGTATGAATGTACAGAGATGTCGTGGTAGAAAATGTCTAAGAGCTAAGAATCACAAGTTCCTGGTAACATCCATCTACAAGGGTAAGATGGTGAGTGGCTTTTCCCCTTCATCTTACTCCTCTGGGTTTACGGTTTCCAAAAATGCAATGTTCAGTTTATGAACATAAGACTCCAGAAAATGGGTTCACGCTGCCAATTTGTCAGCATTCGCTGTAATACACTTTTCTATGTTGGTTCTGCAGAATGGTGGTGACGGTCACTTCTAAACCCAACTGTGTGAAAACAGATCACTGCTACTGTGTCAAGGCAGAATCTAGAGCACAGAAGAAGCTCACAGCTAACACCTCAAGCGTAGTGTCTGGGGAGATGATCAGCCACAGCATGCTTGCTGCATGGGTAAGACCCGGCTCTGGGTTCCCAGCAGCCAAAACAACCAGTGGTCAAGGATACATCCTTACAAAACAGCACATTCTTAAATCGTGACGCAAGATCAAATATCCCAAAGCCAGAGAGAGACCAGAGAAAGAAAGACAGAGAGACATAGAGAGACAGAGACAGGCTCAGAGAGGCACAGAGAGATAGAGAAAGACAGAGACACAGAGATAGAGACAAATAGACAGGGACAGAAAGACAGAGATGGAGACAGACAGACAGGGACAAACAGACAGACAGACAGGGAGAGACAGATTCAGAGGCATATAGAGATGCAGAGACACAGAGAGACAGGGACTGAGAAAGAAGAGAGGGCAGAAAAAAGGGATTTAAAAGACAGGCTCATTGAGGGTTCTCATTGATAAGATTCTAAATTTTGGCTCTAGGATTTCAGGGTGAATAGAAAGTTCATGTTCTAGTTATACACAAGAACTCCCGGCTGGGACTGCTGGTTAGTGTGGCTCTGCCTCTCCAGTGATGGGGGAATCTTTCCGGCCAATCTTTTCCTCGGTGACATCTAATGCAATTCAGTGAATCTGGGTTTTAAAGAGACATAAAGAAGAGCTCTATACAGCAGGCATGCCTCGGTAACCATGCATGAGCATCCCACAGATGTGATCTCCAGACTCTTGCTGTAACTTTAATCCTAGTTGTCTATTGTGAGCAGTCGGCATCCCAGGTTGCTCAAGCCTGCATTTGCCAAGTGCAGATATGAACACTGATGCTAATTGGGTTTTAAAAAGTGTATTTGTTTTTAGAGCATTGACTGGTGTTTTGCCTGTTTGCATGTCTGTGTGAATGAATCAGATCCACTGGAATTGTAATTTCAGACAGTTGAAAGCCACCATGTGGGTGCAGGAGTTGAACCCAGGTCCTCTAGAAGAGGGGCCAGTGCCCTTAAACATTAAGACATCTCTCCAATTCCCTGATGCTAATTAAACATCTAAACCGTGCATTTGATCCTCACATGCTCTTTATGCTGTGAACTTTTTTAAAGTGTGTGAACATGTAGACATGCGTGTGTGCAAATATACAGAGAGCAGAGGTCAACTTTGCATGTTACCCTGACCTCCTTGGTTTGGAGACAAGGTCTCTCTTTGGCCTGGAACCGGCCCAGCAGGCTACGTAGGCTGGCCAGTGAGCCCAGGAATCTATTCACCCCCTTTGCCTTCCCAGTACTAATGGCAAACATCCCACCAAGCACAAATTCCTAGGTCTCTAACTCAGGCCCTCCAGCTTGCTTTACCACCGAGCTAAATTCCCTGAGGCATTTTACTATTATGTTGGTGGGGGTGGTTTTGGTTTTGTTTTTGGTTTTGGTTTTGGTTTTTTGCTAAAGAAACATTTACAAGGCACATTTTACACTCCATATCACATGCCTGAAGTTTGGAGAATGATGTGCTCCTTGGGTGGTGGTTTAGTCCCTGGGAGCTCTGGAGGGCCTGGCTGGTGGATATGGTTGTTCTTCCTGTGGGGTTGCAAACCCCTTCAGCTCCTTCAGTCCTTCTCCTAACTACTCGCCTGGGGACCCTGTGCTCAGTCAGATGGTTGGCTGCAAGCACCAGCATCTATATTGGTCAGGCTCTGGCAGAGCCAGTCAGGGGATGGCTATACCAGGCTTCTGTCAGCAAGCACTTCTTGGCATCCACAACAGTGTCTGGACTGGGGTGGTGAGTCGGGAGTAGGTGGGTGGGTGGGTGGGGGAACCCCTTCATAGAAGTAGGGGGGAAGGGAGAAGGAGGGGGAAACTGGGAAGGGGTATAACATTTGAAATGTAAATAGATAAATAACTGGGGGGGAGGGGGGGTACCAGGTAATCCCTGCCTCCATGGCAACAAGCACCTAGACAAAGAAATGTGATAAAATATACAAGAGCTCGTTGAAGAAAATATAGCCATTCCACAAGATAGTTTTCAATTCTGTATATTGATGAAAATCTTAGGAGTAGAAATCTCCCAACTGCAGTGGGAAAAAAAATGTAACACTTTCCACTTAGAACTGAAACAAATTCTTGCACAAACTAAATCACATGGGAAAGTGCTTGGCTCACGTCAGTTTTTAATACCCCTAACAAATTAAGAGACTTTTGTCAGTCCACAAAAATATATATTGTAAAAAAAATTCACAATATCCAAAGTAAAAATCATAAACAGTCAAAAACATATAAATATTCTGAGCCCATGTAATAAAAATGCATTTTAGACTCAATATATTTTTATCTACCAAACTGATAAAAAAAATACACAGCAATTTCCATCACTTTTGTATCAGTAAAAGATTTTATCCTAATGTTTTAAAGTAAGTGATAACAATAGAAGCTATACATGCAAATATATCACACAAATATATATATATATATAAATATATATATATATATATATATATATATATATATATATATATTCTGTTTATATATACAGAAGGACTTCATGTTCATCTTCTGATCAAGTGAATTACTTCTCCTAGTGAAATCAGAGAGGATTTCTGAGTCTCCTTCTTGGATACCCCATCAGCCCATCAGCATTCACAAGAGAGTCCCAGCTTCCAGCACTCCTCTTGTTATGTGATGTCAAAGGCCAAGGTCAAGTAGCAGCCTGTTGAAACTACCATAGAGTACTTTTCAAAAATCAGCTGATGTGCCTCCAGATAAGATAAGCTTCCTGGTAACTGGTGAGGAGAGTTAGATAAATTAGTGCAAAGTTTGCAGAAGTCAAAGTTGAGGGAGGAAAAGGGCAGACACTAAAGGGAGGATTTGTTTATTAATGCTCACCCCCAACCTCTTCCTTAGTGCAGACACTGGCCCCTGAGTAAGTGCCATGTCCAAAGCCACACATTAATTCTGAATAAGCCCAGAGATGAGAAAGGCCTTTCCATAAATTTGTTTACTTGTACTTCACCCCAATTACCTCCTCAAATCACCTGTTACCTATTCCACCTGGAAGACGTCTGTCCAGTCTTTGCGAAGATCACATGATTCCTAAATATGCCATAGGTACCTTATCTGCTGAAAGATGTCTGAGGTTTTCAAGTGGCATTCATATGAACACAGTGGGACAAGCACTGAAAATGCTGGACAATAATAGAGAACCTAATAAGAAACTGGCCTCACATAACGATAGTGAGCAATTCTGAAACAGGGATTATAGAGTTAAGCTAGTAATCATCTATAAACTCTCCACAGAAGACAAAGTGGAGAAAGTCGGGAAGCATGCTGCTTAAGCTTAATTGTCAGTTTGACTGGATTCTTAAGAAAGGCCTCAATTTGTGGAGCTCAGATCTGGGTGTCTGTGATGACCCTTCTCAACAACAGTAAAACAGCAAAGGCTCTGGCCTCACTGAGGATTAACTCCTGTCCATTCATAGTATGATGGTCTCCTCAGGAAGATAGTAAAAACTCACATAGAGGATCTTTGGGCACGTCGTTGGGATATATCTGTGGGGCTGTCTCTTGCCCACGCCTATTCCTGGATCCCCTTCTGTCAGTGAAGTGGGAGAATGTCTTTACCCCATCCTTCTGGACCCTTAGAACCATGAGCCAAAGTAAGTCTTTGCTCCTTTTCGTTACTCAATGCGACGCAGAAGTAATGAATACACAGAAGCTGAAGAACAGGTAGGTAGTGGTAGATGTGCATCTGGTTATTTTAGGGAGAAGCTCCCTTCTCAGTTTCCAGAGCAATAATAGCACAGGGATTGTACCTCTGTCTGGGCATAGGGTAATTTCTCACTCAGCAAGCAAAATCTTTGTCCTTCTCATGGACCTATACAAGAACCAAGTCTTCAACTAAATAGATTCTCCTCCGGAACAGTGTAACATACTGACCCTGTTTCAACCACAACAATTAGGGCCACAGTCCAAAGGAGTGAGGATCAGTGAGCTAGAAGGAACCTAGAAGTCTGAGTGGCCTCATGGTCCAACTCCATGTATCATTCAGCAAACACTCACCTACCTAGGCACTGTTACCCAAGAAAAGAAAGTTAGATTGAGAGCTTGTTTAAGACAATGGCTTTGGACTCTGACTAATGTCCAAGACATCATGTGTACACAGGGGGCTTGAAGCGCTGGTCAAGACTGACATTATGAAGTACAGTTTGCCCAGGGAATGTCTAGACTCTTCTCCCCAGTTATATGATTGAGATTTAAGGCATGAAGAGAATAGTTTGTAAGCTCCTCATTGTCTCGTCTTTGTATCTCCTCCTTCCTAACTAGTTTGAGGGTTTGTAGTTGCTTTGATTTGCTCTGCTTTGTTGGAGATGGGTTTTACTGTGTACTTCAGGCCTCAGACTCAAGATCCACCTTCCTCAGCTTCCTGAGAGCTAAGCTTACAGGCAAGTGCCTTGGAACCAGCACAAGCCACCTTTGTGAGCACGTGGGTTTTGTGGAACCTTCACAAGGCAACATTATAGGCCATGCTGCTTTGGCTTCTAGCATCCTGAGACATGCTGCCTGGGGATGGGGGTCTGAATGTTCATTTTGCTTGTTTTGTGTACGAGCATCCTAAGGTCATGTGGTGCTCTTCAGGATCTCTGTAAATACCTGTAAGACAGTAGTCAGTATTCTTCTTACACAGCAGTTGGGGTTTCATAAAATCAAAGGGATTCACTAACTAAGTCTAAAAATGCGCTGAAATACACAGAACAGGAAATTACTATGTATGCTTAGGAAAGTTATTTTCAGTAGAATTATTTTTTTAACTGATTTCATTTTTTGTTTATGTGTGTGAACCTGAATGAGTTTATGTATACCATGTGGAGGAGCCTTCAGAGGCCAAAGAGGGCATTGGATCCCTCTCGGCAACAGAGTTACAGACGACCACAAACCACCATGTGGGGACTCAAACTTGGCTCCTCGTCTAGAAAATCAGCATGTGAACTATCTCACAATCCCAGAATATTCTTGTTTTGTGACCCAAAAAAATCCATCCTCAAATTCTTCAAATCTTCTTTTTAAGGTGTAATTAAGTTTGTAATCTTAAATTCTTACTAAGTTTATATAAAATTTTAAGCCTATTCGTAACATTGAAATTCTTAAGAAAAAGTAACTTTGTAAAACTTAATTCATTACCTGGGAAAGTCTTAGTCAAAGTACTTAAGAAGGAAAATCAGGTACATTAAATTAATAAGTAGAGTTTAAAATAGTTATAGATATTTGGCCTGATAAATTTATAAATGGATAGCTATGTGTTGTGTTTCTTAAATTAATATTATATTATTCATTATATATTATTTTATATTATTATTATATCAATATTATTTTAACCTTCTGCTTAAAAATTAACTGAAAAACTGAAAGTAAGATAAGTCCATGTTTTCTACCTCTAGGTCTGCCCTTAAAGGAACTTACAATACTTACGAATTTTCATATTTATATACTTATGTATACATGTGCCTGAGTATGTATGTGCACCACATGCATGCAGAAACCCTCAGAGGTCAGAAAACGATGTCTGTCTAATCGCTTAGAATCGTAGTAGACAACTGCGAGCCAATCCGTGGGTACCAGAGAGTGAACCAGGACATCTGGAAAAGCACCCAGTCCTCTTCACCTCGGAGCCATCTCTCCAGGCTTCAGAGGAACTGAAACTTACTCTGACTGAACTGTAGCTATCAGGGATAAACACGGGTTTGTTTGCTTCCCACTTCCCACCACTCTGAAGACAGAGTTAGACCTAACTCAGCAAAGCCCTCTGGCTCCTTCAGATCAATCCTTTGGAGCATTTCCTGCTGACTTAGGGAGATGCCATCCACTGTATTTCAGAGGAGACATCTGTATCCAGCAGCAGGGATCTGCTTTGATACTTTACCCTCCAAGAGAAAAGCTTGAAGCTTCTACTGGCCAGAAGTACCTCTCCCTGATGATATCACTTACTTCCCATGCAACACACCACAGGACTCCTTCCTCTAAGAAGTCATCGATCGGCTTAGAAAACTTCAGCAGAGATTCAGTACTGCAGTCCACTCTGCAGGGAGGTTTCCATCCACAGCTCAAGTCAGTCCAACCTTTCTCCTAACTCATCTCTCTCTGGATCATTTCCTGTCTTCCCTCCTGGATGGCTGTTATCATCCCCCCTCTCCAAACCCACCCCTCCAGTTGCAATTTTTTCAAAGTTAATAAAAACAGCTGCCATTCCTCTCGGTCATATTTTCCCCGAAAGGGGGGGAGGAATAGGGGTAGGGAAGGGTCTGGGAGGAGAGGTGGGGAGAGAAAGCTCTGATCGGGATGCGAATTATTAACTAATTAATGAAAAACAGGTAAATAACAAAAAATCTCTCTCAGGAATTTAGACACGCACTACAAATCTAGCTGGGTACATGAACATGCTTGAGATTCTGATCTCTATGGAGGAGAGTTGCCTGCTGGGTAATAGATGGTGGTCCTTAGAACCGATGATGAAGGATAGATCTGAAGAAGAGTTACAAAGTAACCAAGTCCTGTGAAACCAGAAAAGCCCAACAACATTTCCTGATGCGTGGAAAGGCCCTGCTGTGGGGTTTAAGGCCCTGGCTCTGCTGCGTAGGTGAGCAAAACAATCTTTCCAACCCTGGATCTGCAGTATCAATACAACAGAGGTTCTTCAAGACTGTGGAGAAAGACATGCCGGCATCCTGTACCAAGAACACTTTATGAAATTAGAGTCGTGTGGCCATAGCTCTGGCTACTAACTCACGGACCTGAATATGTTTTAAAAGAATTCTAAATCAGCGAATGATGTTGGTATCTTAACAAATAAAACGTAGAAGGTACACTTTAATCAAAACAAACTTTTCTGTTCCAAATAATGGTTCCTCATTCCTCACAGAGCACAAGCTGTGCCTCCCTCTCTCGTGAAATGATTCAACAGGACTGGGGACCCTCGCCATCCCTGTAAACATTGAGGTGCATCCCTGTTCGTACAGAACAGGGAGCTGTGGTATTATCAGAAACCATACACATTCACGTTCTAGTGTGATGCTAGAACACATTCTAGCATGGATGTGCTCTGCCCAGCACATTCATTTTCTAGATAACAGAAGTATTGGTGGAATGCCCCAGCTCTCAAAGCGTTGTTTCTCAGCAAAGGATTCCCAAGCCAAGTGAGATCTTTTATGTCATTGTATGTAAGGAAAAGCTTCCGGAACATCTTCCACTCTGCCTCAAGCCTGCCTCATACCAGCATTTCCAGGAAAAGCAAGATGTATCAGCTGCCAAAGCAAATAACCACAACCACAGGAGGCTACAGACTTCCCAGCTCCAAGTGAGCTAAAACAACTTTCTCTCTTCACAAACCCCAGGGCCTCAGCCCATGGCAGCCCCCTGGGAAGCATAGCCCTCTTTCGTCCTTGGACTGGTGCACACATGGGCTTCAGCACCTTGGGAGTGGTACACATCACAGATCTCTGTTTCTAGTGTCAGTGAGCACAGGGACTGTGTGTCCTACACCTCAGGAAGGACTTCACCTGAGAAAGCCAGAAAGAACTGTGGGTCTTTCTGTGATGAAGCTGTCTCCCTAACGTCCCAGCAGGCCCTCCAGAGCTTATCTGCACCCAGAGCGTGGGTTGGGGGTAGATGCAGCAACTGGTTTTAGACTCTCTCAGGATGCCTATGTCAAGCTGGATCCTTGGATCCTTTGCAGGAAGCTGGGTGCAGACCTAACCACCCACCCTACCTTCCCCTTAGCGGCTTTGCCCTAACCTATCTGTCCTGGCTATCTCTATCAACTAGCCACCCTGGGTCATATCCTTCTCTACAGGGATCCTACATTTCATCCATCATGGTCAAGCATTAAGCCACACCCCACCCATCTCTGCAGCAGCCTGCATCTGCTTCTATGGGATTAAAATAAATCCAAGCTTCACTGACCTTTCACCTCAATCACCTCTTTATCTTTTTCTTGTCTTCATCACCTGCTTTGTTATCTTCTGAGTCCCAGGCAGGCTGCCTGCCACTGTATGTATATGAGACTGCATGCATGTGAGGCTGCATAAGTATGAGACTGCATGAGTGTGAGATGTCATGCATGTGAGACTGCATGTGTGTAAGACTGTATGCATGTGAGACTGTATGCATGCGAGACTCCATGCATGTGAGACTGCATGAGTGACACGAGTGTGAGACTGCATGCATGTGAGACTGCATGCATGTGAGACTGCACAGATGTGAGACTACATGTGAGACTGAATGTGCGTGAGACTGTATGCATGTGAGACTGTATGCATGCAAGACTCCATGCATGTGAGACTGCATGAGTGACACAAGTGTGAGACTCCATGCATGTGAGACTGCATGCATGTGAGACTGCACGCATGTGAGACTACATGTGAGACTGCACGCATGTGAGACTACATGTGAGACTGCATGTGTGTGAGACTGCTCAGCACTGAGTCACAGCAGTACTGAGTCATAACTCCCTGAATGTAGTTCTCATTTTCAACCTTTGCCCTACTCTCTGCTAAGGTTTCTTAGTCTCTACCACATTATCCTCAAGTCCCCGGTGGTTTTTCCTCTGTATAGCCTAACTGCTATCTCTATTGCTTGTCCTTGCGTCCCCTGGTATTTTTCTTCTGTACAATCTTAGTTTGTATTACCCTGTCTTCCAATCCCTCAGTATTTTTCTTCTATGGACTCTCATTGCTGTTTTCCTAACTGAGTCACCTTTTCATTCCATATTGCGTTGTTGTACAAGTTTTCATTTGCTTTTTGGGCTTATTTAATTCCATTTCTTTAAATCTTTAACTGAATTAAAAGAAATATGTGCAATCCTTGTCTAGTTCCATTATCTCTGTAATCTGTGTTTGTTTCTGCTCATGGGCTTACTTACCTCTTGATCTAGGGGCCATGTTTTCCTGTCTACGAACGTCGTCTAGTAATTGGAGCTGATGCTGACTGTTTTGGATGTGGAGTTACTCTAGTTCTCAATTGTGTTCCTTTCAGTTAATTTTGAATTGTGGTCTAATAAAGCAGTGCAGTCCTCGTGGTCCCCTGAAAGCATTGTGTCATGAGACACTGAGGCCTTTTTGCATGTTACCTGTACCCTGTGAAAGTCCCTGCTCAGTTTTCTCAACTGTTTAGAGTAACAGGTCTAGTCTAATATAGTTTACTCTGCTGTGGGTGCTTGGGGGTTCATCATTTTAATCATGGTACTCTCAAGATTACTTAGGAGATCACTGCTGTCCACCAATAGGAAAAATGTGATTCAACCTCCTTCATTTCCTACTTCTCCTCTTCCCAAAATAGTATCTACCAAAAACATCACCATGTTTTTAGCCCAGTTATTCCAGTAGAATCCAGTATTCCACGGATCAAATCATGCCTGGTCTACTTATTCAACCTCCTTAAACCTCTGTTCTCCCACTTGAAAAAATAAAAAATTATAGCCATACTTGTCTCATTGGGGTTTGAAGAACAGACCAATGAGTAGGAGTGCCCATGACAGTGACTACCACAGGTCATGACCTTGTTTGTTTGTTATTTGGTTTAGGTCTGTTTCCCATAATAGGCAGTCAGTGGTGTCTCGAGGGAAGAGGCCATGGCTTTTGTTTCTGTTGTTTCTAGTACTGTTCTTGTAATGCATGTAGCTGAACATGTTACACACACTGAGAATGTATTTGTAGGGTAAACAAGCCTCAGCAGCCAACTGAGAAGGACCTTAGCATCTTAGATACCTCTACAGGTCAGCTAAGCTTCTGTCCTGTGCTCCTTACCTCAAGTCATCTGTGCTGCTGCTGCTGCTGCTGCCCCTTCCTACCATGGGAGCTCAGCTTCTTCAGTCTTTCCATGAAGACTGAAATCCACTGGCTCTCTGGAAATCCTCAAGGTTTTCAACCGTGGATTGGCACTGTTGAGTCTCTCATCCTTATAGGTTGAGAAGCTACTGCACACCTCCGCTTCCCAGACTGCTGCCCATTATTAGACTACCCGCCCTGAATCACGTAAGCCAAGCTAACCCATCCTCTTTGTCATACATATTCTTTCTATTGGTTTTATCTCTCTAGAAAACAACTAACCACCACATCTTAAATATCTTCTCCTCCAACATGCTGTCCACAATGTGCTCCCTCACCACAGGCCCAAAATCAGTAGCACTAAGCAGTTAGAGTGCAAAACCTTGGGCAATAAGAAGCCTTTCCTGCTTAGAAATTGATTATTCAGGTATTTGTTATGGAAACAGAGCACTGAGCAGCACAAACCACCAACATGCAAAAATGTATTCATGATGCTTAATCCAAGCCATCTTATATCCTGTCTCTCGATTAATAGTACAAACATTGTATTCAAAGTCACTCTGTATCTTGCTCCTGCCTTCAGAGAGAAATATCAAATCCCTGCAACAATATCGAGCATCACTGGAAAGGCACAGGGACCAAGAGGGAAGACAACAAGACAATCTGACCTTCAGCATGCAGTCACAGAGCCTCGGTGGAGAAGCCTGGATGGTCCAGGTGATCTGAGGGATGAATTGTCATGAACGGGGAGCACGAGGTGTTCAGAAGAACTGCACACAAAGGAATCATTCTGGCAGAAAGGAGCAGAGGCAAGTCAGAGAACAGAAAGAAGCTAGGCAAAGGGTATGTGCTGCAAGACCAGGGTGGAGACACATTGCCGGGTCCTCAGTGTCACATTAAGAATCAGGATTCTTCCAAGTGGTGGTAGAGCACAACTTTAATCCCAGCCCTTGAGAAGCAGAGACAGACAGATCTCTGTGAGTTTGAGGCCAGCCTGGTCTACAGAGCTTCTTATAGGACAGCCAGGACTACACAAAGAAACTAAATAACTAAATAAATAAATAAGAATTCTGATCCTTAACCAAGAGCAGTAATGTGGACCCAGCAATTTTAAGTTGAAAGGTTACTCTAGCGGATAAAAAAAAATATGTAAAGATAAATGAGATATATCCCTGTGTCAGTTACTATTGCTGCATAACAAACTACCCTCAAATTCACCAGATTAGGCTAACCTTTTGTATTTCACCAAAGGATTAAATCTTTCTGACTATAGACAGGTATTCAGGTCTAATATAGAAAAAGAAGGAAAATGGCTTGGGCCACAGCGTAAGGTTTGGGGCTTTAGCCAGAAAGAATTTTAAATGGGGAGCCAATAGCCGATCCTTTAACAGACTGTGACAATCAGTGTCTCACTAACTGCGTGGGCCTTGGCTCAAAGGTGAAAGCCACCACCTAGGTTGTCCACATGCTGACCCTCTGTATGACTTGGTTGTCGTGGTCCCAACAGAAGTAGTCCAGCCATCAATGCAAGGCTGCCTTGCCTTAGTGACCCACCTTGTTCCAAGGACTCCTTCTACAGAGCTTCTTTGGCCAGTGCACTTAGTAGTTAGCACCTGAGACTCAAGAGAGACTGGCTGCAGACCTCACTGTTAATGGGAAATGGGAACATGGGAGCACTGTTTGAATAAAATCACTGATAAAACCATTGCCATGAAGTTGTCGATTGGCAAGAGGACCTTGAGTAGAGATGGCTATAGCAGCGGTTGGGGAGGGGACAAGGGAATAAAATTAGCAGGACTTCCTGATAAAGTTGATGGCAGAGATAAGGTGGGGGTGTTAAGGATTGACGCTTGTCAAGGATGGGCATGCTTGGTGATCGGGGAAGTGGGTCTGATTCATCCTTTGTGGGAGGCTAGTCTGAATTGGCCTGGGAACTGTTAGATCAAAACATTAAAATGTTAAAGCAAAATGTCTAGTAGGCACCAGAACACATGACCTCAAAAACTAGCGTTATAGATGCCATGTGGAAGTTGTCACTGTTAAGACAGCGTCAGAGAAAAAACATAAAGTGATAAAGAAAAAAACTTAGCATAACACCTAACCGAACATTTTCAGTGATGGGCCAGCAAGCGAAGAGGAGATGTAAGCAGGAGGTGGCAGAAAGAGCAGTGAAGGTGGCCACAGATAAACGGGGGTAGCTTTGGCTTTTAGTTTGCCCATCAGCCAAGGGGAAACTCTCAAAGAAAAGAAGCAGTGCCTTGTGGATGCTCGTCCAGAGAAGTCCACGGATGGAGCACTAAAAGATATTGTAGCGTTGCTCCTTGAGTGCGTATATAATAAAAAGTGAGAAATGGACGACCGGAAGTAGGAACTTCATCCTGTGATGACCAGTAGCCCCAACGTGGCCAAATCAGTGAGAGATATATCTGCTGTCTTTTTACTTTCTTCACTAAAACCTGCAACTCAGTTGTACACTTTATATGTCTCTGCAGACAAATCGTTCCCAGGCAACTCCGTCCATTTCATTTTGTGTTTTCCACTATTTTCCATTAACCTGTGAGAAAACCCCGTGTCTCCCTCAGCTCAGCACCCACTCAGCAGCCCAGTCTCCTGCGCTTGCTCACTCTGCAGTCCAGTCTCCTGCGCATGCTCACTGGCAGTCCCCACACATGGCCACACTTACCTTGGGATTTCACACCTGCCTGGTAGATGCTTCTCCATCCCAGGCACTTCCTCTCCCCAAGCTTCCATGCCAGTCTATTTTAAAGACCACACATACCGCTGCTTGCTGGAGCTAGTAAGTTAGCACATCCCATGCTAACCTGCATCTTTCCTGCACACTTAGCATTGTTCTCTATTTCTAGTTCCCTATAGCTCAGAATCTGATGTCATTCTCTACTTCCTGTTACCTCTCTGCTTCCTGATTTGCCCACCCTGCTTTTTTTCCTGTGAAGCCATACAGTGAAGCTTCCTACATGATCCTACCATTCTATGGTCTGAGCTGGCACATCCACGAACCAGGCTCCTCCATAGGATTTTCTCTAAATTGTGTTCTTTACGTGGTATTGTACTTCAGTGTGGTAGGCAGCTTAAAATAGAAAGGGGAAGACTAAAGAAAATAAAGAATAACTAACGCAGTCCAACTTTTTCAACTCTGATCATTTGAAAATTGTGGGCACTGAATTCCTTGGAGCACTGTGATGAGAAAGCTTCGGAAATTCCTTCCAAACTTGGCTTTAGAGCACCATAATTGACTGCGGCTATTTGCTATATGTTTGGAAAAATGACTAGAAACCCAAATAGTAGGCCAAGTTCATTCCTTAGTAACAGAATTAAATTATCAGTAAGTCTGTGGTTGAATTCCAAAGGAAGAATTGTGGTATCCACACCAATCTCGAGAGTTCTATGAAGCCCTTTTTTTTTTAAATGTATATTAGAAAGTAACATGGTTAATAAATTATTTCCTGTTCTTTATGTAGTTGTTTTGGTGTTCTTTTTCAGAGTTATTTCTGTTACAAATAGCTCTTTAAAGAAATGCCTGGACCAATTTTCACTACCAATACCTTTTATGTTTGCGCCAGTGTTTTGCCTGCCAAATATATATTTATTTCTTGGTTTAAATTTCCATTGAGCTGTTCATGTGGTCAAAAAACTCTAGACACCAAATTTTAAAAATTTCTATTTCCCATGAAATATATCAAAGTGGCACCCCAATGATACTATATGTAATGTCCCAGTTGCTTTTCTTATTTGTTTTTAAATTAAATTTTTCCTAAATATAAGATGATGCATATAATATATAAAAATAAAAATGGATATAAACCATGACATAAAACATAACACAATAACATGACATGTATCATAACATATAATAACTCCATAATAAATTCATATTGACTTAAATGTAAAATAAAGGGGAAATAAAAATCCATTGCCCTGCCTCAACATAGTAAGTGATTGAAGGAACCCAATCGTGAGATGAGCCCTTCCCCTCAGCTCAGCCTCTGCTACAGGTCAAGAGTCTGTCACTGAGAGGACTCAACCTTGAAGAAGACCTAATGCAGTGAGATCCTGGGCTGTGGGGCCTCTTTCTCAGACATAGGCAGAATCTAGAAACAACTTCAGCTGCCATGCACAGTGACCTTATACTTGGAAGCTAACTTCAGGAGTCATCATTAGCATCAAGCTAGCTCTCACTAGACCACATCCGACTTGGACCTTCAGCCTAGCACCCTGCCCTGCCCAGCCCCTTCCTGAAGAGGAAGGCCTACTGTCTACCCACACGCCAGACCATGGTGTCTAAGCTGCACTTCCCACTGCCACCCGCCTCTTCAGCACTGGGGACTGCTTTCCACACACCCGTGAAGTATTAACTCAGATGATCTCTTGAAGAACAACAAGGACCTCAGAAACATGGAAGTTTCCACATAGCCACTTCAGTTCAGATTCGTTTTTTAACTTAACTACATGTGCCTTGACCTTGACTTTTATCAATGTCTGTCATTAGGTTCTTTGGACCCTAAAAATGTGCTCCTACACAGCCTCGTGCTTCATCTGAATAGTCTCAGGTATTTGGTTTCTGGATATTAAGTCAGGAGGAATCTGCTGTCAGTCAAAATCCATAATCAATTTTCATGATAAGGTTGGAGGGAAAGGAAAGCAGAAATGTCCGCCCCCTTCCTTAAATGCAAGCCTGAAATTCTAAGCCTTGCCTGATACAAAGGCTTGGGTCTAGTCACAAGAGAAAAGAGTGTAATAGCCCCCCACTTCAGGAAGGAGCTGCCCATCCAGGGTCATGAATAACAGAAGCCTCAGTGGGACCCAAGAAGAAGCAGAGAAGAGGTCTTGGCAGTCTCAAATGCTCTTAAGTCATCAGGCTTAACAGCCAAGACTGCCATTTTCTAGGATTGTCCTCTGTGAGAAGGGAAGGTCCTACTCCCTGCTGCAAGTCCACAGAAGCCCCTCCTACCCCTGTCTTTCAGAAGAGAAGGATCCTGTATTTTTCACAAATATCTCAGCCAGGGGTTGGCACAGATAACAAATCAAATACATTCCTACAGCTGAGGCAGCCTAGTCTCCTTCTAATCTCCAACGGTGCCCAGTTAGAATCTACAAATAAACCAAAAGAATAGAACAGCAAGCTCAATAGCAATATAGTACTGTCCTCTTCCACTCAGAAGCCCTGCTTAAGCTTTCCTACATCCCTAAAATACAAAAGGAAATCAAAGTTGCAAGTGAATGTACTTTGAAATAAAGACCAATATTATCTCCTCCTCAGGTTTCATTGCGAAACCTGGCCAGATGAGCCTTGAACTTCCTCAGTCCATCTTAGTCCTACTGTGGGTTATTTCAGGCAATCCCATGCTTTGTGTATTTTTTCCCCTAGACACCCCAAGCATTAATACCTCATTAAACCCATGCATTCCTAGAGAAGTCAGGAAACAAACTCCCAGAAAACTCTTCTCCCAGTCAAAAGTCCAGGTTGTATTACCAAATGACAGAATACCGCACCAGGACACCAAGGAGACAAGCCAGATTACATAGCTCTGAACCTCTGGCCTTGTGGTCACTAAAGTGGCCAATATACAAACTTGTTTAGATTTCATATATATTGATGGTTTGTTGGCATTGAATTGGAAGCCAGCAGAAGTACTATTCTTTCCATGGGGCAGGTTGGGCTTAGGAATACCAGACAGCACTTGATGCTACTTAAATAGTTAAACCACCAACTAAAGAAAAGCACAGAAATGTGAATTAACATGAAACAGAGTGAGCATGAGGAGTGTTCACTGCACAAAGCAAGGCTCGGGAACTTTGTGGACCTCAGCGGAGACAGTGCATGGTGACCAGCTCAGATTGCTTGTTGTTCTGTGCTTGTCCGTGCATAGCCATAGAAAACTCTGATTTGAAGTTATAATAAAAATTACATACTGGTATGTATGAAATTTATGAATAAAGAGGATCAACTGTAAGCCCTCAGAGCCAGGGGCCCACACATTCCAGACAAGCATCTTCTAAAAGGCCTAGAAAAATTGTTCCCTTGGGGGAAGGAGCGTGGATAGAACATGCTAAGAGAAGACAACATCTCTTGTCAAGACACCAGTGTGGTGACCCTTACTCTCTGTCGTTTGCCTCTGAGCTTCACTCTAGTTGAAAATCTACTCTACAGAGGGTGATTGTGACATGGCACTTACCACATTCTGGAGGGGGAGGGAGGACTCAAATCTGTACCTTACCTTTGAGCTCAGAACATAAATTATGTCAGTCAAAACGCTGCCATGTGAATGATAATAGAGACACTGGAGAGAGAAAGACCTACAAAGAGACAGCATGCCTGGGGTGTGTGGGCCACTGAGAGTCTACTCAACATAGGTGTCACCTGTAGACTTCTGTCTGTGAGGCTTCACATTTCAAAATTGGAAGGATGTATGACGTGCAAGTGCCTCAAAATTCTATAGCCCACTCCCACCTAGGGATCTTAAAGCCTGGAGTCGCCAGTGTGAGAAATCTGGGAGAAGAAGCCAGTTATTTTCCTCTTTATTCTGTGTCTTATGTATGAGTAGTGCTGAGTGCCATAGTTTTCTGCTCTATCATCACCAGTGAGTGGGGCATGAAGTAAGAGCTGTCAGCCTGGTGTCCTGCCCATACTTGGCTCCTCTTCATAATAGAAAAGGGAAGTTTCCTGTTGGAGGAGGACTTCTGGGTTTCGGCGCCCACACATGGTCCTACTGAGCGAGGGAAGTACTCTCCCTGCCTTGCAGCCTTAGGTTGTTCTAGACCACCGTTTGCATAATTTCTGGTAAAGATTGGTTTCAGAAACCCAATCTGTGGTCTCCGCCCTGTGGAGGCGGCTGTTCTTTTATCTCAGAACAGATAGAGTTTGATGACCTTATTGCATAATAAGTTAGCTATCTTTTGGGGTCAATCAAAGAAATGCACGAGCTCGTGTGTGTGTGTGTGTGTGTGTGTGTGTGTGTGTGTGCGCGCGCGCGCGCGCGCGCACTTGCGCGCCCATGCGTGCATGTACACATACACAGAGAGAGGGAGAGAGAGAGAGACCTCAACAAGAGCTCTAAAGGAAATCCTAAAAGTTTTGCACTGTTTCTTAGAATATAGCTCACCTGGAGACGACAGAAGAACTGCACTTTTTAAGCAAAGTTAGAATCAAAAAAGAAGTCAGTGACTCTGCTCAATTGGTAGCTTGCCTTTGCAGATCAATGATCTGAACTGGGTTCTGAACCCCAGAACCCATGTAAAAAATAAAAAATGGTTTGCTGATACAGACATAATTCCAGTGCTCAATACCAAGATGGGTAAAACCCTGGGGCCACTGACCAGCAGCCTAACCTACTTGACTGGCTACAGGATAATGGGAAATCCTATCTCAAAAAAAAAAAAAAAAAAAAAAAAAAAAACAGAAAAGAAAAAGAAAAAGACATTGCCTGATAAACTATCCCTGAGGTTCTCTGCCTTCCACATCATGTTGATGCACATGTCCAACTCAATAGCCCAGCACACAAATACAAATATACACAAGCGTGTACAAATAAATAAACGCTGGTTACCTCTGGAAACAGATGATGGCTCTGTGGTCAGTAGTAGTAGTGCCAGCATGACATGCTTTTCTTCTTGAGTAGTGGAGGTCTTGTGGATATGATAAAGAACAGGCTTTACAGGAGCAAAGTGTGCTAAAGGGGGGTGTACCATTATAAAACAAACAGGAAGATGCAGCACACAGAACTGATCATGACCCTGGTGCCTGAGGCAGTGAAGAAAGAGGTGAAAAGTCAAGGGAAGCTTGTGATAATGCCCAGCAGAGGCCATAGCACCAAGGATAGCAGGAGGTTCTCTCCTTGCCCTAAGATGGGTCAGCATACCGTGCCTGGGGAACTGCTGCTTAAAAGTATAGCAGGTGGCTATGGTGCTCACACAGATCTTGGGCAGAAGGGGATAAAACAGAATCATTCTAAGTTCCACTGGTATGTTTCAAGGTCTCTGAGACTGCAGAAGTGATCATGTGCTCTGAACATGCCCAGAAATTGTGGATGAAGATTTTCAAAGCTCCTAGGAGAAGAAATAAATCCCCAAGTTCAAGGAGAACATGCAACCACAGAGATGAGGTCATTGCTGTGATGGTTTGTATATGGTTCGCCCAGGGAGTGGCACTATTAGGAGGTGTGGCCTTGTTGGAGCAGGTGTGTCACTGTGGGCACGGACTTAAGACCCTCACCCTAGCTGCCTGGGAAGTGAGTCTTCCAGTAGCAGCCTTCAGATGAAGATGTAGAACTCTCAGCTCCTCTTGCACCATGCCTGCCTGGATGCTGCCGTGTTCCTGCCCTAATGATAACAGACTGACCCTCTGAACCTGTAAGCCAGCACCAATTAAATGTTGTCTTTATAAGAGTTGCCTTGGTCACGGTGTCTGCTCACAGCAGGAAACCCTACGACAATCGCCTTTGAGGATGTGTCTCAGGAAAAACCTAAGGAAGGTGGATATCTTTCAAAACTATAGGTATTCTCCTAAAATTAAAAAAAAAGTAACAGCGACAAAGTATGGAACAACTATTTTTACAAAAAGCAAGCATAGCTAGAAATTTTTAGGCCACCCTCAGGTTGGTTTGTCTAAGAACAGAAATGGCAAGGCGTTGCGCAGACTTCAAGTCCCATCAGCTCTATTTCACTTGAGATGTTAGATAAATGTACGCTATTGGTTTGGATTCATTTTAGTGCAGGCAGCTTTTACAGTGCTGGTTAGAAAACATACTTGGGAAGGTGAGCTCATGTGCCAGTGACTAAATTCTGTCACTGCCCGTGAGAATGGAGGAAAGCCTTCCAGGGACTGAAGTGTCCTCTTGAAAAGCAGGACATGCTTGAGATCGAACATGCCCAACGGTCCTGACACCCTGGATGAGGCACCTGTCAGCTCTGCCAGACTGATGCTTCTGTGATCGCTTTAGAGACTCCATGTCACTGTTATACCCTATGTGGTGAAAGGCATATTTTTTAGCTCTCTTTTTTTCTTCAGATCTACTTCTCGTTAGGTTGCCCACAGCTATGCAAATTCTATTACATCATCTTCAATTCTCTGACTTACTCCTGAGTTAACCTGCAAGAAGGGACATCTCTTACTGATTAGAACAAAAAATATAGCTCTTGGCCACATTCAACAGGAGCAAAGAAGCCAGCCAGCCAGATGAGCTGTGCTAGAACCCCATTAGGGTTTAACAGTGGTGTAGTTCCTGACAGTATTCAACTTCTCTAAGCCTCTGTTTCCTCATCTGTAAAATGGACATCATTATGGATTTGCAAGATTATCATTGGCATGTGAGGGAATGCATGTAAAATGTCTGATCCATCATGAAGAGGACCACCTATGGTAACTCCTCTGTATCATGCAGTAGGAAAAGTGTTAAGCCAGAGATGTTTTCAATCAACCTTTATCTATTTCTTCTGTTACTATGACAAACTACCCTGGGCCAACTAATTTATGAAGCATAGATATTTATTTAGCTCAATTTTTCAGAAGTCCAAGAGCATACATAATACTGGTGCATGCCTGTAGAAGAGGGACTCCAGGAAGATGCTAATCTCTTTTATAACCCCAAAAATCTTGTTCCACAAGAGTTAGGACTCCATTGAGACAAGACATAATCACCTCTCTTAAAGGCCCACCACCTCAATACCATTACAGAGAGAAACTGTCTAAATGGGAGTTTTGGTGGAGATGAACTCAAACTGTAACACAATCCACCCTCTCCTAAGGAATAAAGAGTCTTAGGAAGTAGGCAAAGCCATGTATTCTCAGAGCTATCATTTGAGCACCACCAACAGAAACTACATGTTCAGATACAGGGACCTATGGGGAATGTTTCTCATTGAGAACACCACACTGCACTGAATTTTCAGGATCACTGGATACGCTATCCATGAGGAAAGCTCCTTCTACAGTTCCAGCTTCATTCCAAGCCTCTCTGCAGCTGTCTCACCAACCATGGCCTCTCATTTGCACAGCTCACCTTCAGCCTGATGAGCTGATCTGAGAACAGGCCTGCAGAACTCTGTCTCCAGAGCAGAAAGCAGCTAGGGCGTGGACAGCTACTGTTTACATTTCCCAACATGAGTTAATGGTCAACAAGTGGAGTTGGTTTCAGAGACTCATTAATGGCTGATACTTGAAATATATTGATGGAAAATAGTTTGTGAATTTCTACAGATGAAAGACAAGGGTATAGGCTTCTTCCTGTGCCCATTTTCAATTACTACTGAGCAGCAAGAGTCTGTAGAAGCTGAAGAATTGGAAGGGAGGCTTCCACAACGTCCTGTTAAGTGAGGAGAAGCATTGACTGATGCTCTTTACCACTGATGATGAACGGGCATCAGAAAACAGTACTGCCAAGTGAACTTTCAAGAAACATTCTGGATGAAAACAGAAAACTAGAAAGCCTTAGACACAACCTTAGAATCCAGGCATCCAGGCCTCTCAAACTTCCCCTTATTTCTCTCTGATTCTATTCTCTAAGCACAGAGAGGGCTCATCTCTGAAGCTACTTCATGTGATACAAAAAATTTCAGAAGAAAAAGAGGGCAGAGAGGAAGAGAGAGACAAGCAGGGAGGAAGGAGGGAGGGAGGGAGGCAGGGAGGGAGGGAGGGAGAGAAGGAGGGAGGGAGGGAGGGAGGAAGGAGGGAGGGAGGGAGGGAGGAGAAAATAGTGGGAAAGAGAAAGGAAACAGGAAAGAAATTTAAAATCTTGTATTTCATTAAACACCAACAAAGAAGTCTTGTGGTTAGACTCTTCGATCCCATTTATTTCCTCCCAATTAATTCCCTGTACTTCTAACTTGCCCACAGACCCCTATTTTCCTCTTGCTTATCCTTTGGGTAATATGAGTGAAAGATCAGTAGTAAAGTAATATAGCATGGTCTGTCTCAAGGGCTCCTGGCCTTCTCTGCATGGTCTATTGGTTCGAGTCCAGAATTGGTAGAGAGGTTGTTGGTCTCTCTCTGCTCTTGTGGGTCTCTCTCTGATGTTGTGAGTCTCTGCTGTTGTTGTGGGTCTCTGCTGTTGTTGTGAGTCTCTGCTGTTGTGGGTCTCTGCTGTTGTTGTGAGTCTCTGCTGTTGTGGGTCTCTGCTGTT
>JADRCH010000031.1:17017684-17044213 GCA_019843965.1 Rhynchomys soricoides | reverse complement strand
GTCTCTGCTGTTGTTGTGAGTCTCTGCTGTTGTGGGTCTCTGCTGTTATTGTGGGTCTCTGCTGTTCTGCTGTTGTTGTGGGTTTCTGCTGTTGTGGGTCTCTGCTGCTGTTGTGGGTCTCTGCTGCTGTTGTGGGTCTCTGCTGCTGTTGTGGGTCTCTGCTGCTGTTGTGGGTCTCTGCTGCTGTTGTGGGTCTCTGCTGCTGTTGTGGGTCTCTGCTGTTATTGTGGGTCTCTGCTGTTCTGCTGTTGTGGGTCTCTGCAGTTCTGCTGTTGTTGTGGGTTTCTGCTGTTGTGGGTCTCTGCTGCTGTTGTGGGTCTCTGCTGCTATTGTGGGTCTCTGCTGCTCTTGTGAGTAACAGTGGCCTTCTCTTCATTGTTCTGGAACTTCTTTAGTAACTTCTCCTCCCCTCTGGGAACACCATGATTAGTGACCAGCACTGTTCATCTCACAGACTCTCAGTTGGTGTTTTGGTCTCTGCCGTCTGTCACAGTGAGCCTGTCCATCCTTTACTGTGGTTGCTTCCATTACTGTGATGAAAATACTAACCTAAACCCATGGCCAACCTGGAGGAGAAATGTAAGCTCATAGTCTATCGTGGAGGGAAGCCAGGGCGGGAATGAACTCAAAGTCAGAGCCTGGAGGCAGAAACTGAAGCAGAATGTTGCTCACTGGCTTGCTCTACACAGCTCAAGAAGCCTTTTTATACCCCACATCACCTGCACAGGCTGGGAACGCCCACAGTGGAAGGGGCCCTCACACATCAATCATTAATGAAAACAGATGTTCCCATAGACATGACCGTCGGTTGATAGGATAGAGAGCATTCATCAATCAAGGCTCCTTGGGTGTCTTGTTTGTGTCAAGTTGATAACATTAAGCACATGCTCCCTTTTCTGACTAGCTGACTCCCACTGCCCATTGTCACTTGGGAATACAATTAGAGCCATGAGTTACATTACCTGACTGGGCAGCTATGGTGCCATCTGTGAGTGGCTCACACAGAAAAGCAATAGCAGGGACCTTCAGTTGTGCTGTGCCCACTGGTTCTTCTAGCAATGAACAAGAGGCACATTTTCCAAACCATCATGTGATACAAAAATAGGTTTTACATGACCAATTCACCCTCACGCCATTTTTTCTTATACTTATTTATTCTTTTGAGCCAAAGTCTCACTATGTAGCTCTGGCTGGCCTGGAACTTACTATGTAGATTAGACTGGCCTTGAACTTACAAACATCCACATGCCTCTGCCTGCCAAGTGATAGGATCAAATATGTGAACCACCATACCCAGATACAATTATTATTATTATTATTATTATTATTATTATTATTATTATTATTATTCATCTTCTTCATCATCATCATCATCATCATCATCATCATCATGCTCCTCCCAACATGTCCATCCCAAGATACAGGATCCTGCTCTCCCAATCAGTGCCCTCATGTTAACTACAGACAGCCCTAAGGCTGGCTCTTAAATTATGTGATTAAGTCAACTGAGCATATAATGAGGCTGGCAGGAGAGAAGATCCTCTCAGGGTACACTTGGGAATTTTAGAGGGCTCCTGTGCATTTGTGCCTGGGAAAATGGCATCTCTGAGTTCATTCCTGTCCTTTCTTCCTTTACTCAAAGGTGTAAAGAGCAACTGTTCAGCAGCATCAAATACCACAGCTCTCTAGAAATTTTCAAAATGCAGAATAGGGAATACGTTCACCTTGTGAAGTGCTCTCAAAAGTTCATACCATGGCTTGCCAGCCATCTCCGTATTACCAGAGAAGCTTGCAGCAACGTTAGGTGTGAACTAGACAGCCAACTCAAGATGCCACAAGCCTCCTAGAAAACTTCATCCTTAAAGTTCTGTTTCTATAGAAATACTCCTGATATTAAAGTCAGTATTAGGTAGAGTTCTCTAAAAGAACTGAACTAATAGTGTGTGTGTGTGTATGTGTGTGTATGTGTGTGTGTGTGTATGTGTGTGTGTATGTGTGTGTGTGTGTGTGTATGTGTGTGTGTGTGTATGTGTGTATGTATGTGTGAGTGTGTGTGTGTATGTGTGTGTGTGTGTGTGTGTGTGTGTGTGTGTGTGTTGGGGGAGGGTTGCTGAACCTGGAATTGGGGGATATATTTTAACTAAGAAGCCAGGGAAGCATCTAAGGAAAATGAGACATTCGAGCAGAATCAAAAACTGTTCGTGAGTGTAGCCCAAGCAATTTTAGCTTATCCCCGACTAGCTTACACATAAATGAGACTCAGATTATGGTTATTTTATTTGACTAAGCTCATTACTGGGAATAACCCCTAATCTACTCTTCCCACTGCTGGCCTGGCCACCTCCCCAGAGGTGTACCCCCAGATACTTGCTGTTTCTCCTGGCCACAGCCCTCAGGGAAAATCTCCCTTCATGGTGGCTTCCTCTCTCTCTCTCTCTCTCTCTCTCTCTCTCTCTCTCTCTCTCTCTCTCCTCCTCCTCCTCCTCCTCCTCCTCCTCCTCCTCCTCCTCCTCCTCCTCCTTCTCCTCCTCCTCCTCCTGGTCTCTTCTCCTTCAATCAGATCACTCCAAACCCACCTACCTCTAATCCCTCCAGTAATTGGCTGTAGCCAATTTTATTTAACCAATAGTTTTAAATCAAGGAAAGAGGTTTACACAATAAAAGCTTGTAACCATGAGAATTCAAGCCTTGGGTCTAGAGTTTAGCATTATAATACATAGCAACTGACCAAACCTTACCAGGGAGCACACTGGACTGTCCCTGAGGGCAGGCTCAGTGACCAAAGCAGGGGGATGGTGTTCCAGGCACTAGGATGCTTAAGGTGCAGAAGAGAGGCCCTAGGAGATGGAAGTATTTTTGTTCTAAGTATTTTAACACGTGGAGATTTTGAATCCACAGGTGTGAAACCTACACAGTCACCATATGGGTTCCATATAGAACATGGGTGATTAAGTTTAGGCCTCAGTACAAGAAGATGGGAGACCAGAGGAATGGCTTCTAGTGAGGCTTGCTGCTGTGGGGAAGCCTTTGCTGGTTCATATGAGAATGTTATGAATGTTTTGGTTCTGTTAAAGTGAGAACCTTTAGAGATTTGGGGAGTTTGACCTAAAATCTTACATATTAAAAAGATGACGCTGGTTCAACTATCTATAAATGAGGGGAGAGGCCCAGAAATCTAGCTTTCAGAGCTATTAGGGTATTCATTCAGTAATTCATAAAACAGCATAAAATCAGCAAGCTAGAGAAGGTGACAGACTCAGTCAAGGGACTCTCAGGAGGAAAAGAAGTAATAATGGCGACAAAGACAGTCGGTTGAAAGGGGGGAAACCCAGCGATGGGTAGAATCTAGGAACCAAGTAGGAAGTAACTTCAAGATGAAAGGGTTGACCAACCACAGCAAGAGATGCAAGTGATCCAAACAGGAGACAGAGAAAGGCTTGGATTAAACCCTTAAATTTATCAACAGATGCTGTGGAAACCAGAGCTTGAGGGAAGGTTGGGGTGAACGATCTAAACTAGTTTTAAGGGCAAGTGGAAGAATAATTCAAAATAACAAGTGTATGAGACTATCAGAAAGTTCCAGGTCCCACCCCACCCCACCCCCGCCCACAGATTAGAGTGTCTCTCAGACGTCATCAGAGAGGTTTCTTTGGACAGCGGACAGTGGTTAATGCATAACATACACAACTAGTCAAAGAGCAGAGAGCAAGTGTCTGTGGAGTATTCAGCCACAAATGGAACATCTAGATTACTCCCTTCTCAGTTCCTGAAGTGGGCAATTCTGTGGGATGACACACTCCTGTAATGATATCCTGCTGCATGTCCGAAGAAATGGTTCTGGTGCATCATGGGTGAGCCCATCAAAGCTGTGGCCAGAATAAACTTCTCCATTTAACTGTCTCAGATATGTGCTATAGAAACAAGATTACATCAAATTACCCTCGTATTGGTTACTAATGGTTCCAAAGAGCAAGATGCCCTTGATAATTTGCATACACCCACGAGAAACAGGAAAGTGCTGAGAGAAATTGTGAAAATGTTTAAGGAACGAAAAAAGCAAATGCTGAGCTAGCTGCAATCTAGAGTAAGTTGTTGTGAATCCCTTGTTGCGCCCAATTTGAAAATTAAATTAATCATAAAAATGCATGTGTAGGAGAGGCTAAAGGCACGGCTCAGTTGTTAGAAACACTGGCTATTCTTGTAGAGGAAATAGGTTCAGTTCCTAGCACCCACATGGCAATTTAAAAACTCCTCTAACTTCAATTTCAGGGTTCCTAACGTCATCTTCAAGGGCTCCCACACATGTGACACTCATAAACTCCTACAGACATGTAGACACTTAACTTTAAAAAAAAAAAAAAACTTTTTAAGAAAACATAGGTATATGACAAGCATAGAATGTCCCAGAGAGCTCCATAGTGCTCGGCTTCAGGATCCCCTGGTGAAGGAGTGAGACCCAGAGGATGTATAAGCCCCAAAAGAGGCCACATGAAGACACAGGGGGATGGCAGCCACCTACGAGAAAGATGAGGGTCCAAAACCTCAGAAGGATCCAGCCCCACCAACTCTTCCATCTTGAACTTCCAACCTCGAAGGCCGAGATCAAATAAACCTGTTGTATGTCACCCAGTCTGTGAAGAGCTGTCCTAGCAACCCAAGAATAGATTTAGTCTCCTTGTCAGGAGATTGGGAGCCAGGTCATATTCTGGCCTCTTCCCGGTTGCCATGGTCCCAGGTCTCAGCTGTGGTTGAGAGGTCACCGACTACTGCCTTTTAAGTTTGGTGCATCTCTAGAGAGGGATGTAGGTTCCAAGACTGACCTCAGGACAGACAATGGAAGACCATTCAGAGTTTTCTTCCACTGAGGCGGTGCTGCGGTATTGACACTATGGCTTCTCTAGTCTCACTCCTTCTTGACATCAACCACACCGTCCAAATTCTCACAAGGTCACCACAGAAACATGCTGTTTTAGTCATCGAGAATCATTTGTCTCCACCCCAGTGCCTTGGGGCAGTGGAACCCTCCCAGAAAAAGTGACATGATATGACATCACTAGCCTCCTTAAACATGCAAGCAAGCCTCTCCAGACCGCAATCATGGAGTAAGTGCATTTCTTCATCTTTATCATTACATGCAGGTGCTATGCTTAGTACAACATTTGCTTTTGGGAAAAAAATCCATAGGGAAAAAAAATGTGCCTCCGGAGTGAGCAACAAGTTGAGTGGCCTTGGAGGAGTTCAAAAAGCTAGACAGGACTGTAAGGTGGATGTGTGGGTTGAGACAGCTGGAGAGAAAGGTAGCCTTCCTTTTCTTATCCAAATGGGAAATGATAGGGTCCTATGGTTGTTTACAGAAACCTCACTAGGTAAATTACACCCCCAAAGGGATCTTGGACATGTATAGCCAAACCCAGCAGAGCAAAGCAAGGATGAGGATGCCACTTCCAGGAATGAGATGTGTGAGTTCTTGTGTCAGTTGAGCAGCTCAGGAGAACACCAACTGTATCAGTGAGTCAGAGATGCTCCTATCAAAGCATAGATCCTGGGCAGGGAGGAGGTCTTCATGCTTCAAAGACCAGAAGAGAAAGGAAGTAGAGCCAGAGAGGAGCAAGCAGGGCAAGGAAAATAGGAAATTGTGGGATAGAAATTAAAAGTGAACAAAAACTAAAAGGGGAAAGTCTTATTAGCAGAAAGAAGAGCCCAGAAGAAAGAGCTATAGCTTCTAAAGAAGGCTAGTCCCAGGCGGGGACCATGGATGCCTCACACTTTGCATTGATGGGAACTTCCCAGCCCATGATCCATGCAAGTCCAAATATATGCTCACGTAAACCTTACCCCCACTAACCACAATTATCTGCACAAAAGCACTGCATCGATTTAGGCATACAGCTTAGCACGGAGATTGTGACATTCCCCTCGTTCATCTTTTGAGGCCAACTGAGCAAGGTAGTCATCTTCCTTGTCCAAAGGGCAGTACATTTGCCAGTGGACCGGGGCAAGGCTCCCTCTTTGCCTTATGTCTTGCATGTATCTGGTCTTTTTTCCCTACCGGCTGCTAAACAAATACAGACCTAATTTTGCTATTGAACACTATTATGGAATGTATTCATTTAACAGATGTCGAGCAGAGCTCTGAGCAAGCACTTTGTGCTGTCGTGGAGATGTGATGTCAATGGAATGGCGCACAAAATAATTCTGGCTTCTCCAAACAGAATGTGGAGACTCAGGTTACTCGGCTGTATTGGAAAGGAAGTTGATACCTCACAGATAAAAACGTACTTACCTCTCTCGTCCCTGCTCCCTCCTCATTGAGAAATGTGTCTCCTTGTTCACACCCGGTTCCTGCACTTATACCACTTGATCCTTCAACCTCCCAGCTCCCAGTGCAGTCTTACCTGGAAAAGGAGAGTGACTACCCATGTGTTTCCACATGGACTCACCGTGAATGGGTTAGGGCCAGCTCCCTCCCCACCATAGGTAAACCCTACCTATCTGTCCTTGACTATCTGACTATCAGGTGGCACTCTGACCTCTTCCTTACTTTCTTACTCAGCTTTTTACCTGGCAACTCTGCACCAGCCTTCACCAACCCCACCACACCGCTGTCCTTGGAACCTGAGGTCAATTTACCTCGGAAGAACTGAACTGTTCACTAAAGGGAACAAAACACCTCCTATAGCCTCACTAACAAAATCTTCCGTTCTTATGTGGGGCAGTGATCTGTGGCAGGCAGTCCGCCTTTAAAAGTCTGGGCTAACCAGCCCAGTTGAGTACAGGCTTTAAAACTCTGGGCTAACCAGCAGAGCAATTCGCAAGGGACCGGAAAATGTTTTTTGCTAAAGCTCTCAGAAGCCTCTTGTCAAACAGCTACACCCACCATAGCCCCCCACCCCCAGTAGAGAGGTCTGTTATGTGAGATTTGTCACATAGGGGCAACACCAAGCCCTCCCACATGCAGATGAGGTGCCCTTAAACTCTCAGACCGGCCAATGGGAAATACCTGTTGTCAGGCCCCTGACCCATCCCAAACAGTATATTAGACCACCCCAACCTGTATAAGGGGGGCTCCCCATCCAGAAGGAATAAAGGTGTGAGAACTCCTCCATCTGAGAGCTTCTACATAAGAGCTGTAACACTACTGCTTGGGAAGAGGTCTGCTCTCCTGAACGCCACCAGAAGCTTCCCGCATTCCTCCCCAGCTAGGGCTCGGCGGGGGCTGATTCAGCTCTGGGTGGTGGGTGCATGTCTTGGAGCAACAGAGGTGGCAACTGGTAGAGGTGACTACATCCCTGCTTGCACTCTCCCCTTTTCCTGAACCCTCGTATTTGGCCGGGCCAGAGATCCCTGAGGAAAGCTAAGGCCCACATTCTTATGTCTGCATTGACACCTTCTGTCTTTGTGACCACTTCCTCCTGGTGCTCCATTCTTGGCTTCGCTAATGCCCCACCTGCCCGCAACCTTGTTTCCATCACCTACCCTTGGGCCTCCTGTTTGAGTTTCTCCTCCTCCTCACTCTCAGGCTTCCTCGTTGGCTCCTCTGTGAATGCCAGCCTTCCTCCAAGATCTAGGCTCCTTTCTCTCTTGATGGTTCGGATAGATTCTCACGACTCTGGCTACCAAAAACTGGTGTTTTCAGGATACATTTCGGGGGGGGGGGGGGGTTTCCTCAGTCCTCTTCAAATTTCGACCGACTCTGCACCAGTCTGTCCACCTTCTTTCCTCCTTTCATGGTCTCTCATCAGGACTCTAACAAGAGCATCCTCTCAATCCTCCTCCGTGTATAACCTCAGCTCAGCGAACACAGTTCAGTTTCCTTCTCAAAAGCCAGGCATCACTAGTTCACACAAACTCTGGAAAATTGCCCAGATTACCTCTTAAACCTCTCTATTCTGAATGCTTGCCACTGCACCGAATGACAGGAGTTGGGGAAATTCTTTGTCTTCCTTGTTACTTTGTGTCTTTGGTTGTTCTGGTTGCTTTTGGATGGAGTATGGAGTGCCCTGCAGCTATCATAGAAATTAGTATTCAATTCATCATCCAGTCAGGGTCAGCTCCACTCTCTGGGCTAAGTGTGAGCTTGATCAGAGGAGAAAGCACTTTTCCCTGCTTCACACAAAGGTAGAGTAAGGGGCAGAACTTCTCCAAATCCCTTCTAAACACATCGATCCCTTTACGTCTCACTCAAACTCTATTTTTCCAAAATATGCTTTGCACTCTAACAACCCAGTGAATATTTCTGCTGCCTCGACCTAAGGAGATTTCCTACACTCGCTTGGGAGAACCTCTTCATTTCCAGTGCCTGTTGGTCAAGCTCTGTACCTCTCTCAAGCTTGGAGTACTTCCCCCGTGTTTACTCTTAGGGTGCTGGATGTGGGACCCAGGATCTCAGGCTTATTAAGTATGTGTTCCACCTTGCGGGTGCATCTCCCACCCCACCCCACCCCCGAGTCTCAGATCTCAGTTACATGTTTATTGAACATGTGTTCCTTTGGTTGGTCCTGTGCTTTCCATTTATCGGTTTCTTCCATTTGCTTTGGGTGATCTGAAAGTAGGAAGCACTGTGCAGCCCACTGACGGTTGTCTGCTTGAGCTCAGCAAAGCATGGATTTGTAGCCCGGCTCATAAAGTATGGAAAAAGGAGGATCCGCAGGAAACTCTGGGGGATAAGGGTAATACAGACTAAGTAATTATTTTCATATATATACATACATACACATACACACACACACACACACACACACACACACACACACATATTCCACCTGCAAATCAAAATACTTTTCAGTAGCTACAAAATGTTATATCTTCAGGCTTTAACCTGGCTCACAGAAGTTTTGTATTTGTTTGAGACTGTACTCCATTCAGGCTGAATCTAGAAGGAGCCAGAACAGAGAATGATTTTTAAATAAACATAGTTAAAGCAATGTCACAGAATGACTACGGAAAAATGAGTGAGTCAGGGAAAATCAAAATGGCTTCTCATTTCCCCTGCAGTGATGCTACAGTTTGCTTTCTAGCCTGACAAACGTGAGCTCGTACATATGGATTTTACCCTGCCAAAATGATTATTTTGCTTTATTTTTTCCTAAAATACCCCAGGAGCATTTTCCCTGCATTCCCATGATATAGCATGTTTTCCTATGGCACTATTAATTTAATGATGGTATGGTGTGTCATCACATGATTCTACTGTCACTGTTTAAATATTTCCTGATTCTCACTTTCTTCTACATATTGATGTAATTCTGGGGCCAACATCATTTTAATTAATATTTGGCACAACATGACATTATCCCTCTATACCGATGAAATACTGGTTCCAGGATGCCTAGTGGATACCAAATCCCACCCATGCTCAAGTCTAATATAAAATAAGTTAATATGCACCTATAACCAATGAACATGCCCCCACACACTTCAAATGATCTCCAGATTCTTACTATACCTAAAGAAACTCGAATGATCCGTAAGCAGTTATTCCTGTGGTAATCAAAGAAAAAAATGACAAGAAATAGTCTGTAAGCGTTCGGTGCAAATGCATTTTCTTTTAATACTTTTATCCATGATTTGTGGAATCCATAGGTGCATACGCAGAGATACAGAAAATCAACTGTGATTAAAAATAGCTCCCAGGCTGGAGAGATGATTCAGCAACTAAGAGGATTGGCTGTTCCTGCAGGAGAGCCAAGATAAGTACCCAGCATCCACCAGGAGGTTCAGGAGTGCCTGTAACTCCAGCTTCTTGGGAGCTATAGCTTTCTTCTGGCCTCTGTCAGCACTGCATGCCTATGATGCATATACACACAAACCTACAAGCAAGCACTTCTACATATAAAATGAAAATGAATTATTTTCTGAAAAGAAAATAAATAGCTAGGGTGCAGATGAACTTCAATAATTTTAAAAGGTGGGGTAGGAGGATGCCAAATTTGAGCCAGTCTGAGCTACACAACAAAATCCTATCTCAAAAAAAAAAAATAACTGTAAATAAATAAATTCTACAAATATTACTGTTGGGTCAAAGGTTAGGTTGATGATATCTATAAATGCACTGGTTCCTGGAATCATCTCACCAACCTCAACATTCCATTTGGCATCAATGACTTGCCAACATGACTGCCATTACCCACAGAGTAGTTGTCAGAACACAGAATGTCAACCATGGAAATATCCTGGAAGATTGTCTGTGCCAGAGTCTCATGCTTGCAGCCACTGGATCCAACCGAGTGTCAGGTGTTTCCATAAACTCTCCAGGTCACTCTGTGCAAACAAACATCTCGAGAGCCAGTAACACAGTCCAAACTGTTCAGCCTAGAATTGGAAGACACTAAGGATTGGAGATGATGACCAGCAGAAGAATGAAAACAGGAATATCCAGAAGTTAGAGGAAAAGAAAATTAGGAATTTAGATCAAAATCATGCTGTGTCTATTTACCGTTAATTTTTAACAAGACCAGCTGTTAATGTTTAAAATCCTACTCTAGGGGCTGGAGAGATGGCTCAGTGGTTAAGAGCACCTCCAGAGGTCCTGAGTTCAATTCCCAGAAACCACAGGGTGGTTCACATCTGTAACGGGAGCCTATATCCTCTTCTGATGAGTGTACTCATCTAAATAAAGTAAATAAATCTTTTAAAAAATATTAAAAATCCTACTCTATCTCTACAAACTATTTCAGAACAAAAAAATGGAAAGGAGAAAACTTTATTCCATTCTGTCAAGCAACAATTCCCAAAAAAATCAATTTATGCCCATGTGTTCATTTTTAAAATTATCTTTTTAAACATGGTTTTTATTAAGAAGTTGGTAAGGAAATCACAAAGATCCAGATATGGACCAAGCATTTGAACATTCAGACGGAAAACCACCCTGATGGTGCAGGTCCAACAACCACTCCTCTAGAAGAAAGAAAGTTAGCCCAGTTGCATAAAACTACAATCCTCTTTTGTGAGGAGGTGGACACAAAGTCTTATGCCAAGCAGAGGAGCTGTTAGGAATAGCTAGCCGAGGGAGTGTCTTTTCTTCAAGAGTGTTGCCCCATGGTAAGTAGTAAGCCAACTACACTCCATGTTTGCAAGAAGTTTGGGCAATACAAAATGGTCTTTAAGAGTGGAAAAGAAGACAAGAGGACATAAAGTTAGGTGGGCAGGGGAAAGAAGTGGACGGTGAAGGCATGGAGGCTGTGACCAAAACACACTGTACTAAATTCTTTTTATTTTTTCAATGTGTAAATGATTTATTTTTTTCTTTTCTGTTGTTTTCTTTTTTTCTTTCTTTCTTTCTTTTCTTTCTTTCTTTTTTTTTTTGATATTTACTTTATATACATTTCAAATGTTTTCCACTTTGGAAACCCCCTATTCTATTCCCCCTCCCCCTGCATCTATGAGGGTGCTCTCCCATCCACCCACCCACTCCTGTCTTCCCTCCCTAGCTCAAAAGTCTCTCCTCCCACTGATGGCTAACAAGGCCCTTCTCTGCCACATATGTGGCCAGCACCATGGGTCCCTCCATGTGTATTCTTTGGTTGGTGGATCAGTCTCCAAGAGCACTGGGGGGTCAGGCCAGTTGACACTGTTGCTCCCTCCATGGGGCTGCAAACCCCCCAGCTCCTTCAGTCCCTTCTCCAACTCCTCCATCCGGGACCTCACATTCAGTCCAACGGTTGGCTGCGAGCATCATCTGCCTCTGTATTTGTCTTAATTTTTGAAAACTTAATGCTCCTTTTGCCATGTAACATAGCAGCATAGAAGGGGTGGCCCAGGCACTTTAGGAAAGTGGGCATATCCCCAGAAGATGCTCCAACATGTAATAAAGACACATGCTCCACACAAGGCTCATAGCAGCCTTATTTATAAGAGCCAGAAGCTGGAAACAACCCAGATGTCCCTCCACAGAGGAATGGATACAGAAAATGTGGTACATTTACACAATGGAATACTACTCAGCTATTAAAAACAATGACTTCATGAAATTCGCAGGCAAATGGATGGAACTTGAAAATATCATCCTAAGCGAGGTAACGCAGTCACAAAAGAATGAACATGGTACGTACTCACTGATAAGTGGTTATTAGCCCAAAAGTTCGAAATACCCAAGAGTCACTTCACAGCAACAGTAGGGCGGAGTGGAAGGTCCCAGATGGAGGACTTGGAGAAGGGACTGAAGGAGCTGAGGGAGTTTGCAGCCCCAGAAAAGCAGCAACAGTGGCAACTGGCCTGACACCCCCCCCCCCCAATACTCCTGGAGAATGATCCACCAACCAAAGAATACACATGGAGTGACCTATGGTGCTGGCCACATATGCGGCAAAGGAGGGTCTTGTTAGACATCAGGGGGAGGAGAGGGGCCTGAGGGTGTTAGATCCCCCAGTATAGGAGAATGCCAAGGAGGGAAGACTAGAGTGGGTGGGTGGGTGGGTGGGGGAATACCCCCATAGAGGCAGGAGAGGCTGGAGGGAATAGGAAGTTTCCTAAGGGGAATTCTGGAAAGGGGAAAACATTTGAAATGTAAATAAAGTAGAAAAAAGAAAAAAAAAGAATGTACTAAATTCTTAAGGAACTAATAAAAATTTCTCTCTTGAAACAACATTGTACAATCCTTCTGGCTATGTGATGCTTTAGTAAATGAAGATTTTGCACACACTCATCTTAGGTTAAAGAGAAAGTCAATGATCCAAGTATGAGCACATACAGAACACACTCGCAGGCTGTGTGTGCATGTGTGTGTACATGTGTGTGTGTGATTGTGTGTGTGTTTGTGTCTTGTATATGTCTATGAGTGTGTGTGTCAGTTATGTATGTATGTATATGTGTCTGAATATGTCTGTGTCTATATCTCTGTGCATCATATGTGTGTAAGTATGTCTGTTTGTATCTGTGTGTTATGTGTGTATGTCTGTGTATGTGTGTCTGTATATATGAGTGTGTCTGTCGTATCTATGTGTGTGTATATATGTGTAAGTGTGTGTGTATGTGTGTTTGTCTGTGTCTGTGTGTCGTGTGTGTGTGTGTCTATGTGTCTGTGTGTCAGGTGTGTACGTATGTGTGTGGGAGTGTGTATTTCTGTGTCTCTGTGTGTGTATGTACCTGTATGTCAGGTGTGAATGTCTGTGTGTATGTGTGTGTGTCATATGTATGTATGATTATATGTGTATGTGTGAATGGGTCTGTGTCTGTGTGTCGTGTGTGTGTGTGTGTGTGTGTCTGTGTGTATAATGGGCAGAAGAGTGTAGTATCTGCATAGCTGAGGGATCAGCATCTATAGCTGCATATCTTCTAGAGAGCAGCTGCATTAGCACTTATGACCAATCCTTGGTTTTTTATTACCACTTTACAGGAAAAGGTGATTTTCACACTTTTTTTTTCTGAGAAAGGAAATAAAATCTTTTCACCTTGTTCTTTGTAGCTCTCGGGAGATGCACTCAATGTGGTTTTGAGAGTCTAACTGTCTGTCCCTACATCTACCTTAGCACTGCTTGGTGTGAAATGAATAGTCATTTCTTTAGTATTAGTCAATGAATGGGGGAGCTTCATAATACAGGCTATCACCCAATGCTCCAAGCATAGGGTAGAGAAGCCGTAGACCACTGTTTCCATGGAGCATTTCATACTCCAGGCAACACGGTAGTCTCTTAAATGTCCTTTAAGGAGATATATTCAAAGTCATTAGACTTTTGTATCAGGCAGGGTCTAAACTGAGGTTGTTTATATTCTTTCTGATTGTGACAAGGAGCAGAACTCATAACAGACAGGGGTAGTAAGACACGTAGGTTACAGAATGAACCAAGATGAGTGGACTTTCTAAGTGCACGTGACACCCTCCCTGTGGGCACTGGCTTTGACTTTCAGCAAGAATGTGAAGTTTAGAGAAAGCATTCAAGGGTGGTATGGGGAACGCAAACAACATCAAAGAACACTACGGGGAAAAAAGCAGCTGAAGTCCAGACTAGAAACTTGAAGACACTAGTGTGGTTGTTAATAAGCTTAACTGAAACCTTCTGGAAATGTTTAGTTGTTATTATGTAGCGACTGGCTCTACCAGAGAGACACCCAGGCAGAGAGAAGACTTGAAGACCCTACTATCTGCGGATATGGGACTTGAAGGCCTTACCAATAAGAATACAGGACTTTAAGACTCTACCAATGAGGATACAAGACTCAAAGACTCAAGAATACCGGACTAAGCTGCTGAGACTGATGCCGAAGACCACACAGTACTAAGCCAGGTAGAATCCCAACAGGGAGCATGAAGCCTCAAGCCTAGCTGAGGTTGTATTGAAAATGGACAGCCACTGAGGGGGTGAGGCAGGGAGAGTCAGGTTTCTTTAAAGCTGAAGGAACTTTAGTAGATGATCTTACACACACATGCAGGCAACACTAAGTGTACTCAGTGGAGTGTTTCTCTGTGTGTGTGTGTGTGTGTCAGTGTGTATGTGTGTCAGTGTGTGTGTGTGTGTGTGAGATTTGAAGATCTCCCATGCTCATGGATTGGCAGGATTAATATAGTTAAAATGGCCATCCTGCCGAAAGCAATCTACAGATTCAATGCAATCCCCATCAAAATTCCAACTCAATTCTTCATAGACTTAGAAAGAGCAATTCTCAAATTCATATGGAATAACAAAAAACCCAGGATAGCAAAAACTATTCTCAACAATAAAAGGATTTCTGGGGGAATCAGCCTCCCTGACCTCAAGCTGTACTACAGAGCAATAGTGATAAAAACTGCATGATATTGGTACAGTGACAGGCAGGTAGATCAATGGAATAGAATCAAAGACCCAGAAATGAACCCACACACTTGTGGTCACTTGATCTTTGACAAAGGAGCTAAAACCATCCAGTGGAAAAAAGACAGCATCTTCAACAAATTCTGTTGGTTCAACTGGTGGTTTACATGTAGAAGATTGAGAATTGATCCATTCCTATCTCCCTGTACAAAGCTCAAGTCTAAGTAGATCAAGGACTTCCACATAAAACCAGATACACTGAATCTAATAGAATAGAAAGTGTGCAAAAGTCTCGAACACATGGGCACAGGGGAAAAGTTCCTGAACAGAACACCAATGGCTTGTGTTCTAAGATCAAGAATCGACAGATGGGACCTCATAAAATTACTAAGCTTCTGTAAGGCAAAGGACACTGTCAATAGGACAAAACGGCAACCTACAGATTGGGAAAAGATCTTTACCAATCCTACTTCCAATAGAGGGCTAATATCCAATGTATACAAAGAACTCAAGGAGCTAGACTCCAGAGATCCAAATAACCCTATCAAAAAATGGGGAAGAGAGCTAAACAGAGAATTCTCAACTGAGGAAACTCGAATGGCTGAGAAGCACCTAAAGAAATGTTCAACATCCTTAGTCATTAGGGAAATGCAAATCAAAACAACCCTGAGATTCCACCTCACATCAGTCAGAATGGCTAAGATAAAAAACTCAGGTGACAGCAGATGTTGGTGAGGATGTGGAGAAAGAGGAACACTCCTCCATTGCTGGTGGGAATGCAAGCTGATACAGCCTCTCTGGAAATCAGTTTAGTGGACCCTCAGAAAAATACTACCTGAGGACCCAGCTATTCCACTCCTGAGCATATACCCAGAAGATGCTCCAACATGTAATAAAGACACATGTTCCACTATGTTCATAGCAGCCATATTTATAATAGCCGGAAGCTGGAAACAACCCAGATGTCCCTCCACAGAGGAATGGATACAGAAAATGTGGTACATTTACACAATGGAATACTACTCGGCTATTAAAAACAATGACTTCATGATATTCTTAGGCAAATGGATGGAACTTGAAAATACCGTCCTGAGGGAGGTAACACAGTCACAAAAGAATGAACACAGTATGTACTCACTGATAAGTGGTTATTAGCACAAAAGTTCGGGATACCCAAGAGTCACTTCACAGCAACCATTGGGCTGAGCATGAGGTCCCAAATGGAAGAGTTGGAGAAGGGACTGAAGGAGCTGAGGGAGTTTGCAGCCCCAGGGAGGGAGCAACAGTGGCAACTGGTCTGACCCCTCAATGCTTCCGGAGACTGCATCACCAACCAAAGAATACACATGGAGGGACCCATGGTGCTGGCCACATATGTGGCAGAGGAGGGTCCTGTTAGCCATCAGGGGGAGTAGAGGCCCTTGGACCTGAGGGTGGTGGATAGCCCAGTATAGGGGAATGCCAAGGAGGAAAGACGAAAATGAGTGGGTGGGTGGGGGAATACCCCCATAGAGGCAGGGGGAGGGGGGAAGGAATAGGGAGGTTCCAAAGGGGAGATCTGGAAAGGGGGAAACATTTGAAATGTAAATAAAGTATCAAAAAATAAAAGTAAAAATTTTTTAAAAAATGAAAGGTCTGCAAACTCAGCTAGCAAAGTGCCAGAGGTTTTTAGGAGGGATTATTTTGATTTAGGGAATTTGGTTATCAGTACATTAGCTTTTTTGTTTGTTTTCACAAATTTGCCTTTATCCTCAGTGAAATTTTTTACTAAAATATACACCCCAAGCCAGGTATGGAAGTGCTCACCTGTGAGCCCCATACTCTACAGTCAGGGAGCTAGAAGTTCAAGTCCTCTTTAGTCACCAAAATGTGTGGCCAGCCAATCTCAGCAACAAAGAAACAAAAACCCATAAAATTCCTGCTCATTTCACCTTAAAAAAAACAAAAAAACAAAAAACAATTCGAGTGTGCATCTGCCAAAAGAATCTGGATTTGTGGGGCTGAGGGCAGGGGCATAGCACAGTGTAGGGGCAAGCAGTTTATGTGTTTACAGCCCAGAGTTTAATCCCGAACCTCACAAAATGGAAATTTCAATATAAAAGAATTATTATCAAACTACTGGTATGTTACAGGGGTTTTATCTTGTCCCGAAGGATTAATCTTGTAAGATTAAAATCTTTATTTTGCTTTTGTAAATATTATCATCGGTGGTGAAAGAACATGGATATTTTATGTTATTGGGTAAGTAATTCTCAATGTTGATGACAAAATTTCGTTGATGATAAAATATTGAATTGTCTATATTATTAACTAAACACTTGCACTGAAGGAGGGGGGTCCTTCTAATGTATCCAAACCACAAGACACTGAAAAATAATCTCATCGGTTTGTTTGAATGGGAACCACACCTGACTGGTGTCAAGATTTTCTGTGATCACTACCTGGATGCTGATCTTTCAAACAGAAAAAAAAAAAACGAAGTACCATGTGTTATTATTAAAGACCCCTCCCAACTGGTAGCTGTGCTTGGTTTCTATTTTGAGAGCAGCCTGGCTCACTCTGGGAGAAGCTGCTGTGTCTTGAAGAACCATGTGAATTGCCAGTGTGCAATGGTAGCCCTGCATCTCTTGCTGGGCCTTTCCCAGGCCACAGAAAAGACCTGCTGGTCACTCAGCTGCATTCAAAGCAAGGATAACCACGTCTACCCAAGACTAGTGTTTCTGATTGCATGAAGGGAGTCAGTGAAGATTTTAGCTTCACTAAAATCTGGAGACGCAGAAGACATCAGAAGAGAAGTTGGGGGAAGCAAGTCATCGCAGCTTTAGCTTTCCTGACAACAGACAGCATTTGCTAGCTTCAGCAAGGAGATGCATTAAAAGTTGCTTCTGGAGCAGAAGTGATTAAGAGTACTTGATGCTCTCGCAGAGGACCCGGGTTTGGTTCCCAGCAGCCACATTGGATGGCTCACAACCATCTGCAACCCTTGTAGCTCTACTTTCTGGTGCCCTGTCCTGACCTCTACAGCACCTGCACATGGGTGGTGTATGTACAGACAAGCAGACACATTTACACACCCATAAATATTTTATAAAGGTTGCTTCTGAGCTATTTTATAACTTAAATCAATTGCACTTATAGCAACCCAATCTTAGTGTGTGACTTTTTAGAAATCTCTTGTTCGTGAAGAAAACCATATGTAATGGCTTTATAGAAGCCTGCACATCGTACCAAAATCTCTTCCTGGGTGTGTTAAGTCAGAATAAACTAAACAGCAGGGAAGGGGACCAGTCCCAGCCCTGTATCTCCTGAGGTGGTACTGGGAGGAGCAGCGGACACAGGCACATAAACTCTTATACCACAGGTTTATGGCTCCCTCAAACCTTCTGACTGTGCCCACGTGAAGGTTGGGGACAAAAGATGATGTCATTGGTGTTTCCTCTTGTCTGAAGTGGAAGCTCTAGCTGAGGTTGATGGCATTCCATAAGAACAGATCCCATCCAACAATGACCACCAGCTCCGCAGCCAACGGCCAATCCTTACTTGTCCCGCGCTACAGTCTCGCCAGCAAGAACGACGTGGCACACATAGGATCCTTCTGCAGTAAAGCTTTAATGCCTCTTGAGAGGGAGAGCATAAGCTTGCCACGAGTGGAGACCCAGAACAATAGAATACTTGCCCTTTATATGGGTCACAGCGCTTGCCTGGGACATGGAGCTTCCCCATTGGCTCCCGCACACCAGGCCAGATGCTGCCACGAGAGAGGCTGAGATTCTGAAGTGGAAAATTACCAGGTGCATGCGCACTAGCCTGTTTACAACTTGTCCTCGGCCGAATGTAGGCGCCATCTTGTAATGGCGGATGTGGGTGCTCAGGCGGCTCCCAACACTTACTCATCTGAGGAGATCAAGGGTTTTCCTTTTCCGGTGTTTAATTTGTGAAAGAATGTATCTCTTCCTCACTCAATAAGGAAGAAGGATCTCTAAGAGAAATATTCCTAGAACTGAGTGCCAGGAGGAAAGGGGAACCGGATAACCCTGCTTTGTGTCAGCTCATCTGGCCAGTTTCAGATCCTGTGCCTCCAAAGTAGACAACAGTAAGCTACAAAAAAGGGGGTGCTGCCTGGTAAAGGACATGGGCATAGGCAACTGCTCATCCCTGAGGGATTCGGGGTGCTGCCTGGAGGCCTAGAGATGCACATAGGTAATTGCTCATACCTGGGCGTAAACTTTTCTGGTTTCTGAAAAGGATGGAAAAGGATCTTGAGCACACTGGTGTATCACGAGTAGACCACTGCAGGAAGCTGGGTCAGGAACTTCAGGTACAGAGAACCACAGGGGTCACCGACTGCTGTGCTGACAAAGGGAATGTTAGGGTCAAGGAGCAAGGCCAGAAACCCTGGGGAAGGGCTAACTAGTGAAGAGAAAGGACAGACGGACGGGGTTCTGAGAAAACAGCAAGGCAGGCCCCGGCTGGTCACAGTTGGTTCAGGCTGCCCCCTAGCAAGCAAACATTTCAGCTCTGCTGGCTGGTACACCTTTATCCAATGAGGAAACTGTAACAGATTGAACAGGAGTAAAGATGGATCCTAAGAAAGCCTCTGTCCGTTCCAGGAGGGATACAACCCCAGACCACCTCAGAGGTGGGGAAGGAAAGACAGACGGTTGACTAACAGTTATGAGCCCAGATCCTAGAAGTAGCTGCTTGGCACGGCCACAGCTTGGCACACACTCCATTCTGGAAGGTGTACTTTCCACTTTCTTGACTGCTCAAAATAACTCTTGACTACTCGCTCGCTCTGCCTGTACAGTAAGAATGCTTCTTTCTGGGGAACACCAGAACCAAGATGGCTACCACACTTAGGGTTGGAGGTGTTTCCGCCTCTGTAATGGTGGGAGGCTACCCACAGCATGTCAGCCTAAGCATAGATACATTTCTCCCAGGACCACCTCTGTCATAGATCTGGGCAGATTCCAATTTATCAAAGGACATGAAGGTTTCACCGAAATCCACTTGATATCCTTGGCAGTGAACCAGAACTGCTGCTAAAAGTATCTGAGAGACAGTCCGTGTGTAGTTAAGGGTCAGTAGGCATCTTATGGGTCATGATTTTCACAGCTAGGTAAGACTAATGGTTCCTCCACTACCTCCAGTAATGTGCATCGCACATTCCAGTACTACACAGTTCTAAACAGTCTACTAAGACAGAAGGAAAAGCTCGAGGGTGCCCCCTGCGGGACAAAAGAAGCAATCCCGTGCACTGTGGAAAGGTTGGGTTTGAAACCTATCAGCTGCACTTCTGCTGGGGTTTTAAAGCATCGAATTTGGCATTGACATTGAACTTGTACCTAACCCCAAGCTAAGATGCAAATTTACAACATAGCTAGTGCCCACAAGAGCTTCAGGGAAGAGGTCACAACACTTGTCCATAGGACAATACTACCTAGTTTTCATCCTTGGCAACCTAAGAGCCTCAGCCCTAGGTAAGCTACCAACAACCTGTGCCACAGGTGATCAGGGACCCCAAGATACTCCTTGTGCTCCCTCTCAACCCATTTCATCAGGTGACATTGTCCTAAACACCAAGGGGAGAATCACTGGAAAAAGCTTAGCATGCCTGCAAAGTTTGCTGGAGTTATGGCTGGGAATAGCTGAAGCCAACAGATAGCGAAAACACAATACGGCCCATGGCTGCAGATCTTTCCCATGCTCAGGTTCATGAGTTGGGGAGCCAGACCATCACTGGACCCCTCTACCAAAACCACAGAGGTGCTGCTGCCCCTGACAGAGGGAAGCCACATTTGAGTCAGTCACATCTATGACTGCCATTGTGTTTGGAGCTCTTGCCTGACCCATTGTACCTACCAGTAAACATCAGATACCATCATTGCCCGTGCCAATGCAGCAATAAAAATCGTATTAGTTTAGTAGGACTAATAATTATTACAGTCACATTCTGAGTCACTAGTCTAAAAAGAGTCTGAAATGCTCTCAAATCGACATTTTTTTCACTGACACAGCATTACCTCTGACAGAAAGGCCAGCCTGCCCCCATGTGGTGTGAGATCAGAGTGAACTGAACATGGAAACTAAATTACCTGGAGGCTGTATGTATGATATCAAACACAAATAAAATTTGTTAGCTGACTTGGGTCCCAGCCCCACGGTATCTCATTATGCATATTTAAATAGTTCGAGGCCCACGCCCAAAGGTCAGAAGGCTTGAATATATATGGTCCCAAATGTCTTGCTGTCTGTCTGTGACAGCAACATGTGGCAGTTCTTTGAGCCCTCACTAGCACATTTTCTTACAAGGTATCGTGAGTGTGGTGTGCTTTAACATAGGCAGTGTGGCTTGCCTACGGAGAAATCCAGTTCAGCTGAGAAGCAGTGACCCATCCGGATAATCCAGACTAAGGGGAAGAAACACATTCTTAGCCTGAAGTTCAAGAACCTACTAGAAGTAGTGTGTCCCTTCTGTCTATCCACTCACCTACTGTGTGGTGCATGAAGGACTCAGTTGCCAGGGAGCAGAAGCATTCCCATAAAAGCCACGAGAGGGCGCCACAGCGCCGCGGGGAAATGCCAAGTGGCGTCTGCTCTACTTTGGCAAATTAAGGCATGATTTTCTCCCCAGCCTCCTGGCTTTTCCTTTCTCAGGGCTCTTTGCCCTTGAACTGCTTTCCTTTCCTCTTGATGTCATCCTTTCACACGGGCAGGAAATTATGGCCACTGGAAACAAAGTTGAGGGGAACTAAAAGGTCACAAATAACAAAAGCAAATGCAGTTCATTAAAACAAAGTTACTAAAACAAAATAGAAGGTCACAGACCCTATTATTTTTTTATGTCCTGTATTTGAATGGATGTACTGAGTTCAAAATAAAATGTGTATTTCCCCCATGCATTTTGTCACAGCTTACAAACTGTTCTTTTCCATGACCCTCACGGTGGTTGATGCCAGGGTGTTGGCTCAAACCTCTGCACCTCCATGCCACCTTGCTTGTGGGATTAGTTAGGAGGGAATGCAGATACTGCCCGTGGCCTGACTGTAACCATGGGATATCTGAGGAATCACACCAATTCTTCCTCTTCTTAAGTGGCTTCCTTTTTATTTCTTCATAATGACACTAAGTATAATGCTAAGGGAGGGTTAAATCTTAATGAAAGACGGAGAGAAATAAGAGACCCGGACCCGCCACAAGGTACGAGCTTGGGTGTGGAGAGTTTCCGGGATTCGCAGACAGCAACATGAAACAGAACACGGATAAACCCAGCATGCATGTCAGTGTGAAAATCGATTCTCTCACAGGGTAAAAAACATGGTGTGTACTAATCACTCAAAATAATACAATTCTCTATGACACCTTCAGACATGTATATCCTTTGAACGTTCACCACATCAGCTTCTCTTTACTCTCTTGTGACCCCGAGTTGATTCCTTGGGTAAGAAATGAATCGTCCTGATCCATCTTCAGAGTGAGAGAATCACAGAAGAGTAGGGAGCCTAGGACCCTATGTTCCTTCCCTTCCTGACAGCTGGTGCCTATTTGGCTAGGCACTGTGGGGTTCAGCCTAGGGTCACCGGCAGTCTGCTACATGCTACAGGCTCCTCAAACCAGCAAGGAGGGAAAGTCAAGTGCCAGGATATTAGCTGATAAGATGAGTTGTCCTGAGCCAGGATGGGAAGAGGACCATGTTAGACCTTATCAAGGTTTGTATGTCCCGGAAGAACTGGAGGATAGAAATATCTCTGTTCTGCACCCAGTCCACAGTCTGCCCTTTTGACCCTTTCTCTGTGCTGATGCAGTTTCCAAGTGTGGTCTGTATCGCTTCAGTGTCACAACTCTGGGCATCTAAAACTTCTATTATGAAGTGAGGACCTCTGGGACTCTTATTATGAAGTGAGGACCATTGTGTCCCTGCCTTCTTCCTTTCTGCTTCTCATCCTTTTGCTAAATCAATGTCCCATATGAGAGAAAGTCCATGACATTTGTCATTTTGTACCCACTGCTTCCTGAGCACCATGACCTCCTCTTACCTCCATTTTCCTACAAACTGCGTAATTTGGTTCTTCTCTGTGGCCCCTTGAACCATTCCAGGCACAGTACACATTTGCAGGGATTCTGGTGAAGGGTGCCTGAGCTGGCTTCCCCCCTGCCTCCTGTAGATCTGGCTTAGATTTCTACAGATCTACAGCTCTTGCTAAGCTGTTGAGGTGACACCCCTGCCAGGACAGTGAAGACCAGGTGAAAAGGACTTGAATATCCAAACAGGTTGTTTGCTTGGATTAGAAATCAGTTCTTGCTAAATCAAGAAAAATTGTGATTTTTCACATGGGTGCCAATCAAATAACTGTTTTGTTTTCAAATGTGAGGATAGACCCTTATTGAGGGGACATCTGTCATTTTCACAATTATAGTTTGATTTTTCAATGAGTAAACATGGGGGGAGACAAACACTACCCAGTCCCAGGTCTCCAGCAGACTCTGGGACCAGAGCCCATACAATGGTCCCACCTCCGGTCTAGCCAGAGGATTTGGACTATGGCGGCAATGGCAGGGAGTGAGATGAACTGTGTCCGCACTCCAAACGCGTCCTCACCCTGCATCTGGAAACAGCATACAAAAAGAAAAGGGAGACAGAAGCATGAGGTGTATTCAAACCAGCGCCGTGGTCACTTGTGCACACTCTGTTCCGAGCCTGGCTGGAGTCTGACCTCGAGAATGACCTAGAGATGCAGCCTCCTTTCCTGGGCTGCTTGGAGGCAGAGCTATACACACAGCACAGGATAAGAGCAGGGAATTCTGTTTCCTAGTCTAAAACCTGTAACGGGGCACCCCATGGGCTCCGTTTCTTATGAGCTGCCCCTTCGGGAGTCGTCAGGCAAAAGCAGTAGCATCTGAGTGCCCAGTGAGGGGGAGAAACCTGGGACTCTGGGGCCCTTCCCAAATCAGGAATCTGCCATGGATAACCAGGGGGCTGCGGAGTTCTCTCATTGAGGCAACCGGCAAGGTCTCCAGATGCATTCTGGGTATGTGAGGCTCAGAACATGCACACTGTGTTCCAACTTTCAATGGCCCAGAAAAAATTAACTATGTTTGAACTGAGAGCGCCCTGGCCACTGAGCCCCAAAACATCTCTCATCCTTAAACACATCCTGCATCCACTCGCCAGACAAGCATGTGATTGGGGGAATGTTTGTAAACAGAAAGCAGGGCCAAGATCTGGGGAAAGCTCAGCTGTGACATTCTATCACTGCAGGGTCCCGCACGTGGGTAAAAGAAGCTCAGGTTGAGCCTTCACTGGATAGTTCCCGTTCTGGTCTCCCGGGGTATCATGGGCTTAATCAAGAGGTTTTATGTGAGTATCTTTTGTCATTGATTGCTTTTTCAAGATAGGGTCTCATGCAACCACCTTGAGCTCACAATCCCCCCACGTCAGCCTCTCAGGTAGTGGGATCACTGGCTGCAGTATTACACTTGGCTTGCATCTATAGATGATAGATAGATAGACAGACAGACAGACAGACAGACAGACTATATGGATACAGATCTAGATATCTATCTAATATATAAATATATCTGATATATTTAGATCTATCTATATATCAATATCGATATAGATATAGAAATATAGAATATATAGAATATAGAGAGAGATTTATATAGAATAGACAGATTATAGATATAGATTTTTGTATCCCAGTTTATCTTTCAGGGAAAGCCCATACCTGTCTGGAACCCCTATGGAGTGTGCTTCAATGTCATCTCAGACCATTTTCTTGGGCAGATCATGGTGAAGATATCACAAAAAAGTAGGTTTGTGACTGACTTAGTGGCTCCAGAGTAAGAGGGGCTAAGACCTGCATGTCCCCCTCTCTCTGAGTCACTTACCTCTCTCCCATGCACCTCCAATTCTGCTCTGGACATACAGCTGTGTGTGTGTGTGTGTGTGTGTGTGTGTGTGTGTGTGTGTGTGTTGGAGCATCTGTGCCATGGTGTGTATATGGAAGCTGCAGGACATCTTTGTGGAGTTGGTTCTCTCCTTCCATCTTACCTAGCTTCTACATGCCGGTCCCCAAGCCTGCACAAAAGCAACTTTACCCTCTGATGAAGTGGAAATTCCTGGTTTCTTTAAAGACTCGGTTGTGTTATGTGATGTTTTCTGGAAACTGTCTTATGAGAGGATTTTTGCTGAGTCAGACACTTGAGAGGACACATGGTGTTTGGAAAGAGTGTAAGTAGAACCCACAGACAGTTAGCATGACTCTTGCGTTGGTCTGCCTTGCAATGCTTTGCTGGTCTTCCCTGATCTTTGCTTGTGGTGACTCCATAGACAGAAAGGTAACAAAGAACTTCTTGTGGCCTTCCAAATGTTTCTTACTGCTTCCTTTGATCGAGCTGCTGCTACTGATTCATGTTTGGTGTTTTGGACTGGACTGCTGAGATCCTGACAACAAAGACTGATATCGCCCCAAAGGAGAACTTCTAAACATGTCTACATCTCCTTTGTCCTATTAAACATCTTTCTCCCTTCCTTTGGTTGGTGGGCTAGAAGGGGGGTTGAAGCGTGTGAGAACCCTTATCAAAGTGAGTTTTGAAAAATCTCAGTCCACCCTCTGATCTCGACAACCTCATTCTTCATCTTTACTGTCTTGTCACGTTTTAATTGCTGAGATGACTTTTGCTTAGCAAATAAGATGATGAGTTTCGGCCTGACTTTTTCAAACATGTCTATCTTTATGCTTCGTTCATATTCACCATCTGGAACCCTCTCCTGTTCCTTCCCTCTACTGCTAGTCACCCCTAGCATGCTCCCTCCTCTGATTCCATGTCGTATATGCTGTGTACTAAAGAGAATTATAGAGCCCCATCTTTGCTCACTTTATTCCTACTCTGTTCAGCCCACGCCCATGGCCCCTGGAGGCCTCCCTGCCACTTTTATGACTTATGTTCTTAAAACACAAATTCTGCACGTAAGAGAAAACATGTGCAATTTGTCCCCCTGGATCTGAATTATTTTTCAAAGCATGAGAATATGCAGTTCTATCCCTTCCCTGAAAATGACATGATTTCATTCTTCTTCACAGCAGAATGAAGTTTCCTAAGCATATTACCACGTTTTTTCTCCTCTTCTGTTCACACATTCAGGTTGCTTCTGTATCTTGGAGATTAGATAGATAGATAGGTAGGTAGATAGATAGGTAGGTAGGTAGGTAGGTAGGTAGGTAGGTAGATACATATAAACAGTGCATCCACAGACAGAGAGGATCAGTATGTCTCGAGCATGCTAACAGAGATTTGCTGGTGTGTATACCCAGGAGTGGGACACCTGGGTCATGTGGTAGACCTGCCTGGGTTTTGTTGTTTTTGTTGGAGTGTTTGTTTGGAGGAGCCTTCCATGTTGGTTTCCATAAAGGCTGCAGGAGTTTACATTCCCAGCTGCAGTACATGAGGGTCCCTTCTCTTCCCTCTCACCGCTGTCTGAGGTGCAAGATTAAAAGCATGTGTGCTGGATAGCAGAAAGGTGTGTTTTAAGAACTGCCTCACAGACACAGTTGACTGAAGAGTAGCTTGAATGGGAAAAATGGCCAGGCCTCTCGCACCAACCAACCTTCCCCTGGGATTCAGCATGGCTTTTGATGTGGTAACTGATACTCTCTCTATTCTAGAAAGATAAGAATTCCTTATCCAAGAGGAATTCATTCTAGATTCTCCAGTGGAGACTGGAACTGAGAATAATACCAAAATATATATATATATATATATATATATATATATATATATATATATATATATTCATACC
>JADRCH010000031.1:16974400-17017584 GCA_019843965.1 Rhynchomys soricoides | reverse complement strand
CACACACACACACACACACACACACACACACATATATATATCCTCTATGAATGTTCCTATGATGTAGCTTAACTTAAATTTTGGATGCAGTAAGAGATTAATAACAATCCCTGACAATTATAAAAATATACTTCAGCCAGAGTCACATGAATGTGAGCTCTCCTGAGCTTGCATTTGGCTACACTGACCCATCTTGGGATGATGCGATGACATTTGTAGGAAGAACTTGAGCTACTAGCACAGCTATGCTGACACTTTGGAGCCGTCACCGAGTGAAATAAGAGTTCCAAGAGCTCAAACCATCGAGCATCTAACTGGTGGGTAGCATATACAGTGTGGATACTTAAAACAAAGAGGCAGCTCATGTCCCAGCCACAGTGGTGCAGGATGCCATTTCCATACTAAGAATGGCATGAAGCTTAACAACTTAGCAACTCTTTACTTCTGGAATTTTCCACTTGATGTTTTCAGAATCCAGTGGATGGAACAAAGCAGAGCAAAGTCAAATTATCAACGAGAATAGGATCACTACAAACATGAAGCTTTTCTCAACCACTACCTCTGAATCTCAGCTACAGAAGCTTTGGAAGCAGCAGAGTCCTACAGGCAAATTCCAAGTTTCACTGCAAGTATGCATGGGGAAATAATGACAGCTAAGAGGTCGGTGCTTATAGGGCCTTAGCTTCTGAACAGTTCATTTGGAATCACAGTTTTTAGGAGTCCAGCAGTCAGAGAGAGATTGGACTGGCTCAAAGGTGAAGAAAGGGTTACCTGGTGCTGTCTACCCAGCCTCATGTTTGGGAGCTTTAAGCAAGATGGCACTGTCAATAGTGGCTGTCTATTTAAGATATCTCCCACAGACACTCATATGACACAGATTGTCAGGATGGATGACATTGAAGGTCAATGCTGGCACTCAGCCATCTTTAGCATACACTTGCCAGGAAACTGCAAGTTTTGCCCTTCAAAACTCTCTAAGTTCCTCCTCTCCAGAACCAAGAGCAGGCAAATCAGGCAAGTCAGTGGAAAGAGGCCATTAGGAATGAAATTCGAATATTGGGGGGGGGGGGGGGGGGGGGGGGGGGGGGGGGGGACGCCCGGGGGGGGGGGGGGGGGGGGGTCAGGAAGGACTGTGGTGCTTCCCTAAGAGGGACAGGACAACAGCTATCAGGTATGACAGGCAGCCTGGACCCTGCCTAGCTCATGGAATATGGGGACAAATGGGGACAAGGCACATACTTCCATAAGCTCTAATTCTGAGCATGTTGTCTCCAAGGGACATACCACCACCGCACCCCACACTGTGTGTGTGTGTGTGTGTGTGTGTGTGTGTGTATGTGTGTGACTTTAAGAAACTGGCAGAAGGTTTAGGATTTCCTGAAGCGTCAGCTGTCCCCAGCAACACATTCAGTGCCATCTGTGGCCTCTTGTTCTGAGGGTTTAACTGCTCACCGTCAGCAGAGGCATCATCTCATCTGACAAGTTTGATCAGGATTGATGAGAACAGAGAGTACACAACTACATATATTTATGACAATATATATTACTAAAAATGTTCAATTTTCTTCTCACTATTGTGAACCTGTTACTAAAGTATGCATTAAATATATACATTTAGGAAAAACATGTCATATACTGAATTCAGCACTAGCCACAGTTCCAGGCACCCACCAGGAGGTCTTGGACCACTCCACCACTGATAACATAACGGGGTTTTCTGTACCCCAGTAGACTTGAAACTCACTTATGACACATTTGTTGGGGATCTCTAATGACTGATTATATATAACTAAAATTCAAGGCTACTTTTTTTTCCAATTAATCCTTAGGAAGAATCCAAATGACTCACTTTCTGGTCGTGGGCCTACCACTGAGACTCCTGCAAAAACAAAGTGTGCCATTATATGTTTTAAAAATACAAAAGTGAAAGAGACTTTGGGGTGCAGATCCTATAGGCAGGCTGTAAGCCTCAAAGGAAGGCTATAAGAAACTCATCAACTTCCTGAACGTATAGTCAAGATGGCGCAGTGGCGATTCCTGGTGGTCAACTTGACTATCTCTAGAGTGAGTTACAATCCAGAATTAGAAAGCTCACCTGTGATCTAGATCTTGAGTCTGGAAGACACAAGTTTCAGGTGTGGTGGTCCGCTCACCTCTGATCTGGGCCACACCTGCTGCTGGAGACCTACAGAAGGACATTGGAAGGAGGAAGATTCAATCTTCTTCGCCAGTGAGCCTTGTGGGACTGAGCGACAGCTAGATCCTCGGGTTTTCATTCACAGCTGCTGATGACCATTGCTGGGGAGTTGGACTACAGACTGTAAGTCATTAACAAATTCCCTTACTATATAGAGACTACCTATAAGTTCTTTGACTCTAGAGAACCCTGACTAATACAGATGGTATGCACATGTAAATTGTGCTTAGAAACCAAAAACATTGCTTTTATCAAATGATCAAAGTGGAGTCACTGCTGAAGATCCAAGGGCTCACAGCTAGAGCTGGAGCCTTGTCCAGCCTTAAACTATGGGTCTATAATTTCACAAATCCCACATCAAAGCAATCACCTACAAACAGGGAGGTATTCAACTCCAGAACACGTGCCATCATTTAAACACATGAGGTGGCAATTCCTTTGAGCAAAGGAGCTTTCATGTTTTATTAAAATATACTTTATTAAAAATGTCAGTGTGCTGATATAACACACTCACATCTCAGCTTTCATAATACATCTCCAATAATTTTAAGCAAAAGGAAAATTAAGACATGTTGGCAAGAGGAAAGCTTTCTGACTGAAAAGGAGAATTCAGGTTTAAAAAAATTCAGCACCATTGGCCTCACCGACGTCAGAGATTTCCAGAAAATATTTACTTCAAATGAGTTAGCTTTCCTTTCTGACAACAGACTCAGCTAATGTCCCTATAAGTGGCTCCAGAACAAGAGAAATGAATGCATCACATCTAAAAAACACATTTTCTAAAATTAGTGGTTACAAGTGTGTCAAGAAGCCTCGAGGTGATGTCTCCCTGCTCCTGACATAGCCTCCTGAATCGTTCAAAAGGAAGTGAGCAGGGAAGTAAGAGCCCAAATCTAATTGGGGAGAGATGCCCCCACCTACTCACTAAGAGACGCCAATGTTGATTGCTCAGCTCAAAAGCGTTGCCACTGAGAGCGGGGAGGGGGGGGAGGAGGGGAGCCCTGTTTTCTGGTAGAGCTAAGATTTGAACCCCGCAGGCCTAAAAGTTTGTCCCCAGCAGAGGGCAGCCTATAAGGGGACAGCAGGCATTTGCCAAAGCTCCTAGAATACAGCTCCTGACACGTGCCTATATCTCTCCATAGGTCTGTGACTTTTGGTCACAGAAAAAAGGAAAAGTTCCTCAAACCCCTCCTCAGGTGGAGGCGTGGCCACGTAGCTTCAACATCCCCGTGTTAATGAGACACCTAGAGATTTAGCCACGCCCCTTCCCAGTTACAATTTCAACCTTGTCCCTCCCTGACAGTGCAGGGTACGTCTCACCCACACCTCTCTCCACAATGAAAACAAATGCTCTGAAACCCTGGACTGTCTCTCTTCATCTGCCATGAGAAACAATGGAACCGGCCTTCACCTAAAAGAGCCACATACAGCCTCCCACCGAAGCCATCTCAACGTTCCAGCTGCAGCAGACATCCACCCAAGCCAAGGCAGATAGCCGGCACACAAGCCGCCTACCAGTCCCACAGCAGGGACCCCAGCTGAGCTCTTCCCTACTCGGGCCCCACATGCGGGCCTCCCACTTCGTTTCCAGCTCTTCTGTGGCATCCAGCTGAGCCTGGGAACCCCACTGAGCTGGCTGCAGCGCATCCCCCCCACCCCTAGCCCCCACTCAACCCCTACCCCCGGAATCGTGGCTGACCCTCTTCCATCTCAGACTGTGTCTCCACAGAGGCTTCTCACAGCCTGACTAGCCCCCAGGCCTGTGGAGGAGCACGTGGTCAACTGTGGAGTCTCTGCCTCTCCCAGGAGCCAAAAGTGCTCAGGGGCTGATGCTAGGCAGGCACTGTGTCCTGGGCTCCAAAGAAGAAAGGCCAAGTCCCATTAGTCAGTCCCACCCCTAGGTTTCTCCAGTATTGCTGACAATTTCTAGGAATAAACCAGAAGCAGAACCCATGCAGGGTGAGGAAGACAGAAGAAACCAGTTAGTGATGTCTTTGAAAGCCATAAACACCTTACTGTACCTGACCCCCCAAATCCTCTGTAAGGAACCCATGGTGCAAAGAGAGACTGAAGAGCAAAACTTACAAGCTTGTGATAGAAGGGACCCTTAGTGGTCTGCATGCTGCAGGCATGCAGAGAGTCTGCGCTCCTCTCAGTGTGCTCGTGAGGAGGGGGGACATAAAGAGGAAGAAAAAGAGGAGAAAGACAGAGAAGCGATGATAAATAAAAGAAAAGGTGAATCTATGGATGAACTGTGAGGGCACTTGAGGACTCTACGGTATATGAAAGAAGCCAGTCGTAAAATGAGAAGCGTGCGTGGTGTTTCTTAATTGAAGCTACTAGAATAGATTGGGACTGGGAAGGAGGGAAATGGAGACTGCTGGTCCTGGTGACATCTAAGTAGCTTCTAGGGGCATCATGTTAGTACCATGGTTTGGGGGATGTGGAAGTCAACCCTGTGAAGAAAAACTGTGGGATGGAGAGCGAGGCGCCACGAGCTCCCGCGACTCCTTGAACAGTCTGATCTGCTGCACACAGCACTAGATCTAAGATGGCTCCACAGCATCCTTGAGACAGCAAAAAGGAACTGAGGTCGGGGCAGTGGCTACTTCCTCCATCTTCCTGGAAGTCCTAACAGGCGATGATGCTCCCCGCCCCCACTCCTTCCGAGTTACCTCATCAGGCGGGGCTCTCATTGGGGCATGGTGTCCGTGTGGCGAGATACGATTGGCAATACGATCTAGGAGCTTGGGATGGACTCGAACACTGTATATAAGCTTAAGGGCTGCACAGTAAACTCTGACCTGCACCCTGATGCTGGTCTCCAGAGTCTGAGTTCCCAGGATTCATCACGTGACTCTGTCACCTCTTTCTCCCTCCAACCCCCAGTTCACGGTCCTGTTCCCACAATGGTTAGTTATTTAAATGCAGTAGAAGAATGAAGGAGATTCAAATGCTGTCTATACTGCCCGAGGACCAGAGAGCCTGGTAGACTCTGGACAAACACAGACAATGTACTACTGTCCTTTCTGGTCTTCCCCAAGGCTGCCCACTTGGCATCCTCGGACTGCCCAGCTTCCCATCTCAAACCAGGACTAAGCATCCCGGCCTGGTCTGTCATTCTCAGTATCCTGCTGACATGGAGGCCCAACATCAGAGCCACCCCACGCTCGGGGGAGTATATAGGTATATTCAGAGCCATGAAGCAAACAGGAGTTATAAGGATCGGCTATGATCGAAGGCATCCAACAAACAAAAAGCTACAAGGTCAAGAACAAGGTCACTGTGGGGTAGACAATCCAGTGAGGTTGTAGCGTGAGCTACCACACACTAACCATTCTCAGGGAGTTATGAGACCTGTGGCAGCATTGCACTTGGCTGCCGTGCAACTGCAGGGCGTGTGTCCCAGCAGCTGGGCCAGGGAAGATGCCGGATACCTCCTGGGTGGCATATGGTATCTCACTTTCTTCCAGAACTTGGTCTTGGCGCACTGCAACTGCTCTGTGAAGTCCCCATCCCACTGGATGGCCCCGTGCTTCTGTCGGATGTACTGAATGGACTCAGGCATGGTGTTGTAATCCTTGACTTTCTCCAGTTCAATCAGAATGATCTTCATGCCATCCTGGATGAGGGCATTGTAGACAGCGATTTGTTCTTCGGACAAGTTCTTTAGAAAGCCGAAGCTGGATGACTCTGGTGCCACCAGCACCATCAGCCTCCTACACAGCTTAATGTTTTCATCAATAACGCTGGCCACAGCTGGAATGGAGAAGAAGGATTCAGAAGACCCAGCATGAAAACACCAGAGCTGTGATGCTACCAGAAATGGGAGAAATAGACACCAGGTAAAGGAACAGGACTTTCCAACAGACAGGAGTGATGCTGAGAGGGATGAGCATTCTCTCCCACTGTTCTGTGCAGGGTTTGTGTTCCGGCCCCCCTGTGGTTATCAGTGTTAGCGTTTTGTCTAAGCTCTGCCCCACAGGTACCTGGCAACAGCCAAGTGTGCCTTACTCACTATAAAAGGGGCTTGCCCCCCCCCCCCCATCTCTCTTGCTCCTGCTCTCTCCTCTCACCCCTTCCCCTTCTCTTCCCCTTCCCCTCCCCCCTCTCTCCACATGCTCATGGCTGGACTCTACTCTTCTGTGCGTGCTCGCTCTCTCTCTCTCTCTCTCTCTCTCTCTCCCTCCCTCCCTCCCTCTCTGTCCTCCCTCCCTTTCTCTGTCTCTACTCCCCTCTCAACTCCCCTTCCCATGCCCCTGAATAAACTCTATTCTATGCTATTTCCTTGTGTGGCTGGTCCCTCGGGGGAAGGGATGCCTCAGCATGGGCCTGCAGAAGCACCCCCTTCCCCCACACCTGACAGCACATCCACCAAAATATTCCTTCTCTCCCTTATCTTTTTATAAAACACAGCAATCAGTCACCTCTTGTTTGTTTGTTTGGTAGTTACCCTGTGTTCTGCTATTTATTGTTAAGTCTTTTTCCCCAAGCCTATTTTATTACGACGTATTCCTAGAGTAGCTAACAGTCTCAGGTAAGCTACATAGTAAGCATATTTTAAAATTTATTTTTAAAGAGCGAAGATCTTCTCTTCATGTTCTTTATAGTTAGTTAAATGCTCAAGATTAGTATCACTAATTTTGAAGCCAGATAGCCCACCATGATGGTTTCACGGGAAGAGGAAGGAAGAACAAGGAAGAACCCACTGATATTAACTCTACAAGTTCTAGCTGGCTGGCAATTGCCTCCTGTGAGGGGGAAGGGGGTGCCATTTCTAAGGACAGTTTCTTTCCAGTTGGTTTATTTTTTTGTATTTCTACTAAATAAACTGCCCAGTATTTAGAGATACCCAAAACATGTCCTTTAAACAATATTAAAAATTGCTTTTCCTAGTGAGAAGAAAGGGGTGCTTATTTTAGTATCCAATTACTTTGCTGTGTGGCCTTCCAAGATGAGAGCAAAGAGCAATAGGAGCGGTTTGTGTAAGATGGCCCTGTGGTGGCATTTACAGGTCTGTCAAGCCAGGAAAACATCCATTCCTGTCTCATCCATGCAAACGCTGCTGTTCATGAATTGCCCTAAACCACATGCCTAGTAAGCAGAAGAAAAACAACTATTCATCTTATTTAGACAGAATGTCTCCCATGTTTGAACACTGGTCCCCAGCAGGTGGCGCTGTTTGGGATGATGGAAACTTCTGGATGTGAACCCTGGATGGCGTGGAGAGGGAGGAGGAGAGAAGAGGAGGGGGAGATGGTCCTTTTTTGCTGTTGTTGGCTTTTTGAGATGGGGTCTGTACATAAACCCCAACTATCCCTGTACTCCCATTCATCCTGGTTCAGCATCCCCAGTGCTGGGATTTCAGCCCTGGCCCTCGTTTTTGTTTTCTTGTTACCTTTTCCATGTGTTTAAAGGCCCAGTTAAAACATACCTTGTCCAGGGAACTCATCCCTGCCAAATATAAATAACTTATATCCACACTGTTTCTCCAGCACCTCGGGCAAGATCTTCAACACCAGTGTGTCTACATCATGACCCCGGCTTCCTCTTGGGTACTTTGGGTATAAGACATAGGCATCATACAGCTTCTCATCTGAAAGATAAAAGACACAAGCTCAAGAAATTACTCAGCTGGATCCCACAAGTAGACAATGTGAACCCTGGGTCACTGCTGTGATACACTGAAGGCTGGATCCAATGCTCCCCATGTGCCCTGCTGGCTGACAGGGCATTCTATGCTATTATACTACATTTTCATAGCTGAGCTGTGGGAGACACAGCTCAGGGGAATAAAATCTAGACTGAACAAGTGGTACAGTTTGTGCAATTCCTCATTGCATCCTGAGTCTCACTCTGCCTCTTACTAATTGCAGATGTGGGCAATTGAGACCTGTACTAACTATGCCAAGCAAAACAGGTTGAGTCACTCCAAATCTGGTATACCAGAAAACTCACTATTTTAATGACTCCTAATCTGTCCTGTATCACTGAGAAGTCCAGCACTACAGTTCATGTGGTCAGTGTGTCCACTGATGACAAGTGTTTCCCAGACAGCCAGGAATAAGAGCCATTACTGTGTGCACCAGGGCAAACATGAACAAGACATACCGTTGAACCGTGCACACTACTCACATACTCAAAATAAAATGATAGATGGCATTTAAAATGACAACAGCCAAAGGAACGTAAAAAGATTTCTTATCAGCTGGAGTTCTTGATAAACAGTATTCATAGAAGGTGCATAAGAGCTTCTGGATGAGAAAGAGTGGAGAGCGATCAGGAAAAAAATGAGGACCTAAGAGTAGAGGTTGCTAAAGATGTGAGAGAGAAGCCGGCACCAGTGTTTCTGCCTCCCTGCCCGCTGTCAGGCAAGGAAGGTGCTGTAGAGCTAAGTGGGACCTGGGGAGAACCCTAACAGTACTGACCAGACATCTTAAGAGAGCTTGACAATAAGATCCCTGGTATGGGAGGAGGAAGGGCTGGGTCCCAAGCATTCAGTTTAGGGATCGTAGGTATGTACTAAGGGGAAGCGATTTGTGTTTGGAGACAACCAGACCCAATGACTTTTTCAGTATAAAATTTAATGATAAGAAGATGGCTTTCTAAAGTTCAGAAATTTGTTATTTCTGCTGCTGTTGTTTTTATTTTTTATTTTTTTTTTTGAGAGTGAAAGAAAAGAACAGACAGAGGTGGAGCTCTCATAAGCTCTTAGTTCTTGACTATTTAAGAAGGTATTGAGTCTTCCTGTGTAAAGATTTAGACATGTTTAGACTTACACCCTCAGAAAACCTTGGCTGCCTGGTGCCCTATTTACAGCAGGGAGCATCCTCCTTGGGAAGTGCAATTCCCAGGTTAGCACCCAATGTTATCCCTCCCCAGCCTCAGGCGCAGTTGCCACCACAGGCATCTCTCTCTCTTCTCCTAGTTTCTCACTCTCCTTCCACTGGCTTCACTTAAATAGAAAACAAAAGAAATTACATTTGCCAAATGTTTTCTGTTTTTGACAGAATCCCAGTCCTCTTTCAAAACAAGACATCTGAGGACACAAGCTTTTGGTCTCCAACTTTCTATACTTGGAACAGATAGAGATCCCGTCGCACAAAGTCCCACATCTTCTGAAAACTCAAAACAAAACAAGCTCCCAAAGTGTATGTCTTTTTTTCTAAGCTTGCTTTTTTTCTCCATGCTGAAGGCCAGACCCAGGCTGGTGAATATGTTTGGCCACGGGGTTAGCTGAGCCACCAACCCTCTGACTGACTGAGATCTGGAACAAAGGTGTCTTTTAAGGACTTGTTCTCCACATGCATTGGGAATTCACCATTTTTTAAGACCCATTTGGCCTCCACATTTGCCTTTTTTTGCACAGCCCTCCAATTTTTAAAAACTATTAATATTTTATTTCATATGTGTGGACATTTTGCCCAAGGCAGACCCTAGAAAATATAGACAATTGTCCCCTGCAGGGGGTTCTAGGAATCAAGCCAAGGTCCTCTGGAAGAGCAGTCCCTGACGTTAATCTCTCTAGCCCCAAGTCCTCTGATGTTTGAAGAACAGGATCAGATAGTAGCACAGGGCACTTTCTGATAAACTGTGAGACATACACTTGAATCTAAGATTCTGGGAAGGAAGATGAAATCAACGGGGCTTCACTATTTCTCAAAGGTGTGCAGAGTTTTCTAAACCCAAGTTGCTCATTTCTCCTGGTGTGGCCAAACATGATTTTGAATAAAAAAAAAAAAAACAGGACAGATTTCTTCATGCCTTGACCTATGAGCTCCAAGAATGCTTCTGGTTAATTATGTCTTTTCAAAAACAGTTCCCCAAAGCAGTGCTCAATAAGCCCATTCCTATAGAATTGAGTTGTTTTCTAAAGTCCTGTGTGATGGAATGGACACACACACACACACACACACACACACACACACACACAAGACAGACGGAGGAAACACAAGAAAACAAGGCTTTGGCCTATCTCCTGAAAGCCAACATTATATTTCCAGGAAGTCCCACCTCCTCCACCCAGACACACTGACAAGAGATGCCCTCATGGAGAGGCAGTGAGGACAATAGCCAAAGGTAGCTGCCTGTCAGCCACTGAGGCTTCAGTTGCCTGCTTTGATCTACATGGCCCACAAAACACGCACACACACTCTCTCTCTCTCAATGAAAGGCTGCTGGGCACTGGGAAGTCCTGAGGTAACTCATTTCCCAATCATAGTTAAGGGAATAGCAAGGAAGGAAACAGCGGCAGGCAGCACAGATGATGAATCGGCTGCCTCCGAGAATTTCTAGAATTTCTAGTGGCTGTTTTGCGGAAACTCAGATGTACTGATGGTTGCTCCCCATATCCATGTCTCTCAGAAGCAGGGGAGCAGGGGTGGCAATTTATCTCTGGCCTGGCCAAGCCTTCCCCCCCAACCCCCCAGGCTATTGAACCATCTCTTCAACTAAAAGCATCTGTTCACACCTCTATTGCTGTCAGTAAAACCCAAATGTGATCACATTTATAGATTGATATTTTCGAGAAATTGCCCTAATACTTCTTCAGTTCCCTTCTCTCTCAATATGAAATTTCAGAGCAAATCAAGCAGATAGATGAAATTTGAATTTACAAAGTACTTTCTGTAAGATCATTTGCCAAGTTGCCTGAGGACTAGTGTGTCTGTCCAGCCCAGCCCAGCAGGAATAGAAAGCATTGGAGGGAATGCACGTAACACACAGGATTACGTTTACTTTGGAAATGCTAAAGGCCACCAGATCCCTTACATTATAGCTCTACCATAAATGGGGACTCTCCACAGGAAACTGTCTTTGGAAATGAGCCCCAGAATGGTCTATGTTATTTCACAAACCACAGAAACTGTGTGGGGAAAGCCAGAATTAATTGACTTGGTTTTAGTTGTGTAAGCAATTTTACCTTTAGAGACCAAGGCCTCTCACCAACTCTGTACTGGTTAGTTCCAACCATTCTTGTCCATGTGCACACTGCACATAACTTTGGATGGAATAAAGACAGCAGTGCACATGATCCTCAACTGACCTGTCACTGACCATTCCTTCTAGTTTTGCAGATACTGGCACACCTAACAGGCCAGTTCTGACATCACATGGGGCAGCATAGAAATACAGGACTCCCTGACTTCATCCAGGCTTGTGAATGGCTATCATATTGTAACTCGTAGGTCAATTATCTTTACCTATGTGTGGCAAAGCTTGACCAACCAAAGTGAACTTCGCCAAGAAAGACATAATCTCTCTCTTCCACATTCATATTCACTATACTGTATGTGTTCCAGAATATTCTCCCGAGAGAATTTAGGCTGTCAGCAGGATTCATGATCAACCTCAGAACTACCAGCCCATTTTAGAGACATTATTCAAAGTTCTTAGCACAGGGACCTTTGAGTAGGTAGAGAGGTAGGAAATTTGAAGCACACACTTTCCAGAATTAAAAAAATAACAGAGAAGAAAATCATGAGGTTTCCTGGCTGGTTGTCAGCTCCAATCTCCAAAGCCACCACCCCTGCCTGTGCTGATCTGGGGGGAGGGGTCCTGATGTGTCATCTGTTGGGTTCCCCTGGTCTGCAGGGGTGAGTCACTTCTCCCATCTCTTGCTGACAAACTCAATCTCTCTGCCAGGCAGCTTTATCATACTATGTGCACACGTAACTAAGGCAAAGCAGGAGTCACACTTCTGGGAGTTACAGTGAGTCAGAGGCGTGAACACCAAGGGGCCAGAGGGACCAGAGCTTCCAGAAACACCACATGAAAGAATGTCATGCTCTCTGAGTCAAGCTTTGGAGAAAGAAGGCAGAAATAATCGGTGTGGTCTCCTCACACAGGGACAGCCAGGGAGACAGGCAAGCACCTCAGATTGTACTGGCAAGGGCCATGGCTACATCTCACCACTGTTAAATCTCAAACCCAGGACAAAGGGCCGAGGTGCCTATTGAACATATCAAAGCAGATGCTGGCTGCCTGGTTCACCCTGCATTCTTCAGTCCTGACCTGTTACAGGATCCTCCTGACTGGACTGGCTTGCCCTACCCCCAGCCTGAACTCTCCAAGAGGATAAACTGACCTTCCTCCAGCTGCCCTGTACATTTCAAGCCTCTTGTTTACCTGGTCCCTTTGTCTACTCTTGGCCCAGGCTGCTATCTTGGTCAGCAGCAGCTCTCCCCTCTCCTCACAAGGCTTTGGACTCCCCCTGATGACCCTTCCCCCATTCCTCCAGCCCTGGCTATGCTCCCTTTTATCTACAGTAAACTTTCTCCTTCACCACACTGAGGAGCAGTCAAGTTCTTTTTTTCTTTTCATTCAGCCATCTACAACAAAGGGCTACACCCCAGCCTCTGGGTTACCAACTTTTGAATTCTGACATTTGGCTAAATACAGTGTGAATCACAACATCTGTGTTTTATCAACAAGGTGTACACAATAATTTGCAGTGGTGACTTTTGTGCACAAACAGCTGCTTACAATGAGCAGCTTTTGGTTTTTTGGATTTGCTACTCTGAATGTGTTTGGACTCTGAGTTCTTTCGTTCTCTTGCTCCTGTTCAAGAAAACTCTTTGTCCTAAAAAAGATGTGCATTCACTCATCCCAATGCACACCAGCTGCATAGATTTCTTTTGTCTTTTTATTTGTTTTTATAGGCAAATAAGGACATCAAAGCAGATTGATTTGTTGTTTGTTTGTTTGTTTGTTTGTTTGTTTCAGGGCCTTACTAGACCTTTTTCATTCTGAAAGTATTTTTTTAAAGTTACATTGTGTTACAACCTGAATGGAGAGAAATGCTAGTTCTGGAACACAAGGAGACATTTCTGTGTCAAAAAAAAAAAAAAAAAATGGTGGCAGAACAGAGACACCAGTGAGAGCACCAGGCAGAGCAGGGGAAGATAGCTTTGACCTTCAGAGAAGTGATGAAGAGCCTATGCCTCAGGCTCCTACTGAGCACTGAGAGAACAGGTTCCCTCCTATCCCTTTGTCACACACACACACACACACACACACACACACACACACACATGCTTCCTCCTCCTCCTCGCTCCCCCTCCCTCCCTTCCTTCCTCTCCCTCTTTATGATCCTCCTTCTGTAGCTGAGAGAAAGGAGAAAATATCTTTCTCATCTCACCCAGCCACTCCCGTGGAGAGCTTGGAGTAAGTTCAGGCAGGTCTCTTTTGGAAGCCAAAGGTGTAAATTACCTCAGGTACCAAGTACAGGGTTTACAGAGAAGAGCGCATTGCTATCTGACCTGCTGAGCTTTAAGGGGGAGAGGGGAGCATGCACATCAGCACAGACTGCTCTGGCAGACATCTCCTTACTTCACAGACACAGAAGATAGGATCCTTTCTCATACTTGTACATCAGAGAGCAGGATGGCCCACCGCCACCCTCTGCTGCTGTCTAGTGGCTATTCCCTGAGCATTACCTGCATTCCAGCTTATTGGCAAAAGAGGCTGATAATCACAGACTAAGCGTTTCTCTGACGCACATGAAGTCCTGCTGAGACACTGCATACTAAACTTTCCAGTCAGGAGAAAGGATTACCCATGTATAACAATAAGAGAAGAAAATCTAAGGAGGTTACTCGGGTGAGTGGACAGCAATTTTGAGGATTTCTCCCCAAAGGCCACCACATACACTTACCGTCTGGAGCCTGGCCAGTATAGAAGGCACTTCTGTACCAAAGCACAATGTCAATCTTAAAGCTGTTGTAGATGCACAGAACAGACCCGACCAGAAGTAGAAATGCCATAAGCCCTCCAATGAGGTAAGGCCGGAAGTCTGGAGCTACAAATGACAAGGAAAAGTCGGTGACCAAAGGTTAGTTCTACCTCCACGCTAAAAGAGCTCTTACTCAAAGCCAGGTGGGAAAGATGAGGGTACTGCTTGAACATGGCTCTAAGTTTCCTTGTGACTATAGGTGTTGGATAGTTTAATTTCTACTGTGAAGATTAGGAACAAATGGTCTCACTGAAAGCCAGGCAGCCCAAGGTATTGATGCCAGAACCACAGGGCTCTGGCTGCATGGGAACTGTCTCAGAGCATGTGGGTCCAGGTGCCTTCGTGGGGTACAGTCTGTATCTGGAATGTCCCTGTGGGGTTCCCCTGGAGAATCTGGATTACAATCCCACCATTTTGTTTCTCAGACCCTCAGAGCTGAGCAGAGGGACTCCTGGTAAAAATGGTAAAAGCCCACTGCCCAGAAACCGGTCGTGCTAGCTCCACAAGACAGTCCTCATCCAGCCCTTCCCAGGGCTCCTGAAGTCAGGGCCACTGTCTGTCTGAGAGCTCCTGACATGGTACTCTATGCCTGCTCTACTACAAGAGTGTGCAGTTCTGATGACAGACAAAGGAGCAGACAGCTGGGGTAAGAAACAGTTACTCCAGAAGGGAAGTCCAGGTTGCCTCCAGAACAACTCCTGAATGCCAAGAAGAGGAACCAAGCAGCACCCAGCCACACCACAACCCAAACGGGTACCTAGGAATGAGGGAAGGGAAAAAGGGAACCCACCTCATCAACCACTTCCTTCATCAGCCCGTTCAGATTGTCCACTCACCCTGGATGGGGGTTCATGGGTCTGGCAGGGTGGGGGAGCAGTGTTTGAGTCTCCCAAGACAAGTGCTTCTGGTTAATAAAATCTTCTAGAAGTAGCTTATCAAATCCTTCTCAGGCCACACAAATAGTAAACATCTGAGGGCCTAAGACTTCCTGCATATTATAGCATTTCTTTGGATAACAGCATAATAGAGTACAGAGACAGAAAACACACTTGGTGCCACCCCCATCCCAAATCAATCCATTGAACAAGTTCCTCTGCAGCCAGTGGAAACTGATCTGCTGGCTGTTGCCCAATCTGACCCTACCCTCTCTTTAGAACCTTTGTCATCTGCCTTCTAACTATGAGATGGTGTCTCCTCCGTGTCTATCCTCTGCTTAGTGTTGCTAACTCTTATCAGAGTTGTGTGAGCAACACCGTCTCTCCCTTTGGGAGGATCTAGTCTGGGAGAGTCTAAGTCCATGATCGCCATTTTAGAATTATAAATTATCATATGACTATTCCATGACTAAGCCCACAGTACTTACAAGATTCAAAGAACCCTTGGCAGCCACAGTGTGGTCTGGCTGTTCCTTGCACTGAGTAGTGTGGACATGTTTGGCTCTGTGAATGTGCTCAAAGATGATGACATTCGGATTGTCTTATTAGTGAAGAAGCTCAGATGAGTAGAGACTTCCAAGTGCAAATACATGTAAAGGTCACTGCTGGTATACCAGATACCCTTATTAAGAATAGGATATGTATGAGCTCAAGAGATGGCTCAGAGGTTAAGAGTACTAGCTGCTCTTCCAAAGGACCTGGGCTCAAATCATAACTTCTTGTAACTCCATTTCCAAGAGATCTGATGCCCCCTCCTGATTTCCATGGACATTAAGCACTCACATGGTGCACGGATATACGTGCCAGCAAAACATGCATACAAATAAAATCTTAATTGTCATCTGAGTTCATGGAACCACCATCAGGGGCCTTCAGACATGAGAGTGGAGGATCAATGATGATAAAAAGACAAAAAAAAACAAAAAACAAAAAAGACTTTCATAGAAAGAGACAGCCCATCCAGACAGCCTTCTGTCATCCTGCTCCAGATGAACCAAGTAAGAAACAAATCTGCAGATAGCTTCAGAAGCAAAAAAAAAAAAAAAAAAAAAAAAAAAAAAAAAATTGAGGAAGTCAAATGACGAAGCCACCAATGAGTAAACCAAGAAGTTTAGACTTAAGAGGGTGAGGTTCCTGAGAACTCAAGGCAAACAGAACAAGGTATACCTGACCAACTACTGAAAAGCTACCTTATGAGGCTGTGAATCAAGCACCTAAAGAAACCAAGATAAGTTTACCAAGAGTTTCCTAAGTTGGGTCCAAACAGAAGGAACAAAGAGTCCCTCTTACTCCCCCATGATTGGCAGGTGTCAGTTTGGTTTTTCTTGCTGTTGTTGTTGACTGGATATGAGGCATATTACTGAACATGATTTGGTAGGGTATAGGAGAACATTGTGGAAACCTTCAGGAAAGCAGAGCTCTCCACTTGTCCAGAGGACCACGATTAGGGATATATTCAATCAGGAATGATCTGCTTCTCAGCAACCATGTCTTCAGATTCATCTGCATGAATGAACTTGCATGAACTTGGTGAAGCCCCACTTCTTTAAGATGTAGATCTCTGTTGGCCAGGAAATTTGAGCTTGGCTATACACAGAGCCTCAGTCACTTGTTCATTATTCTGCAGCTTGGTGTAGATGGACATGATAACCTAGCCAATGTGATCCCTGGCCACTGTGCCTTGGAGCTTCCCAGTGGCACCATATAGACCTGTCTGGAGCCTGTCAGCCCCAGCACAGGACATCTTGTTGATATGGATGACATGGAAAGGGTGGAGCCTCACTTGGATATGAAAGCTGTCCTTGTCACAACTCTTTACCATGTATCTGTTGGCATAAATATAAGCAGCCTCCTGTGCTCCAGAAGAGAGCTGTTCAGATTCATATGACACCAAGTAGCTACAAAGTGGGAATTCATCAACTTTTGCTTCCTTCTGTCCCAAGTTAAAGATATGGATTGTAACATCAGGGACACAGTGGCAGAAAAAAAGACTTTGGGCGTGGCTGGTTCTTAAAATACCAGTAACACTGGGCTCTTCTGGTGTGTCTGAAGACAGTTACAATGTACTCATACTCTTTCTCTCTCTCTCTCTTCTCTTCCCTCTCTCCCCACTTCTCTCTCTTCCACTTCTCTCTCCCCATGATGACTTCCCTGGCCTCAGTCCTTGGGGCCATGAAGCTTGCCTACCCAAGAGCAGCTTCCCAATAAACCTACCTATATATAATATTTTTTAAAATGTTCTTTTCCTTTGTCACACTACTGACGACCCTATTGAGGTATTAACTTGTTAATTGGTAACATTAGCCCCTCCATGCCTGGACTTGGCCTCAAAATCCTTCCATGCATAGTGCTTCTAGGAAGTTAGCCTGAACAGAGTCTATCTTGGCTATAACTTAGGGCTAGGTGATGAGAGACCAGATCTTGGGTATAGACTCCATCTTAAAGAACCGGACCTAAGGTTCAACTCTCTAGCACCAGTTTCTAGGTTATTCCCTAACAAACCTGCTTCTAGCAACAGTTTCCAGGTTATTCCCCAACAAAACTGTGCTTCCAGGTTACAAGCCTGCCCCTGACACTTCACTTCCTAACAATCACTAATCAGGAGAAAAGCAGAAGTTAAGTTTAAGGTTTGGCTCCCAGAACCGGCCAATTATTTTAAAGGGTAACAACATTTCATAATAGCCCCCAATCAGATGACTGCCAGGCTTGAAACTCCCTCATTTACTTGCCATTTTCTATAAAATCTTGTCCTGCTGAGAGCTTGCGCCTTCACCCTCTCTCTGTGCTGTGTCAAAGACTGCAGTGTGTCCCAAGATGGATCTTGAAAAAGAAACCCTTGTGTGATTGCAACAGAGTCAACTCCTTGGTGGTCTTTTGGGGCTCAAGAATGGGGCACAACAGTAACTGAATAAGCAGTCAAATTTACACGTTAAATTAGATTGAAACTGAAGCCATGGTAGATACCATGAAACTCCCCCAAAGCATGTCCTTGCATGAGCTTTTCTCTTTGCTCTGGGATTGACCCTACATCACTTTCTCTGACCTAACTAAGCCAGGCCCTCTTTTTGGCTCAAAGCTGAGAGCCCAAATGTCTTCAGGTTCTTTTCTGTTCCTTGGCTGAGAAAACATATCCTCACTGGATTAAAGTCAGCTACTTCATCAAGATATGGCTCCTTTGGAAGGGGCTTCTTTGCTCCCATCTGACTGTGCTCTGCAGAGCAGAGAGAGGATATGGTTGAGAAGCTAATGAGTGGAGTTCTATCAGGAAGGCCCAGAATGCCAAGCCAAGAGTGTCTTTTCTATCTCAGGAGAAAATAAGTGTCATTAATGTCCAGCTAGAGAATGGTAGGGTTTCCCCCATCCTCAGAAATATAACTTATACTGGACTAAAGAAAGTTCTTCAGGCAATGACATCATTTGGACAACTGATACAATCATCCAAATAGCACACAATATAATGGCCTAAGCCATACTAGTATCAACTAAGACCTTGTTACATGTTTCTGTTTGCTTTGCAGAATTATCTCACTTGGTTCTCTCACCCACTGCTTTGTGTAGATCAAGTATGAACTGGTACAGTCACCACGTGGCATGATAAGGCAACATACAGTAAAGCTGATGACTGGGGTTCAGTTAGCAATCCTACTCTACAAATATACCGTAAGGAATGTTTCCACATGGGGCACACCGGAACTTTCATAGTATCATTGCTTGTCCCAGTCTGGAAACAATTCAAATAACCACATATTTTTTCATGTAACTGGTGAAAGACCACCTGGTTATTGAGTAGAGTAAGATTCAGATGAAAAAACAGCGACCTGTTCTGTTATCTATGCACCAACATATCCCAAGTACCTCAGAAAAGAATCAAGTTACAGAAGAAACAAGACCATCTAATGCTCTTAATCTAAAGCCCTTAAGCAGGCAAAAATAAACTGTTTAGGGAAATCAACAAATATCACAAAGGTGAAAAAAATTACTTTCCTGCAAGTGGGAGGTATACAGGACAAAGTGGGAAAGAGACACTTCATTGAAGAAGGGTATGGAGTCCTTTCTAGCTCAGTGTTTATCTCTTGTCCCTAATGCACATGGTAGTCTCATTTGAATTTCATTGGCAGTATGATTGTTTTGTAAATTTTGTGTCTATATTATGTTTGACAATAAAAAAGAAAATCCCAATTTGTTCTCAAAACGTTTTCCCCACAATAGTGCGAAAAGTGCCACCGTAAGTCTCAAATTACAGATAAGAGAACTCAGATACTGAGGGATCAAGTGATCGATGACACAGCCCCCTGGTGCTGGAGCCAGGACTTAAACACAGAAATGTTAATGATTAAACCCTAGGTTAGAAGCAATCCACCATCTAGCCAAATAGGAGAATGGGCAGGTGGAGCAGAGGTAGCAGGCAGGCCTGAGGAAGATGAGACAAGTTAGTTAGCCATTGCCACAAGGAAAGGAAATAAAAGGGTCAAGATGGCACCAGACTCTGAGCCTATCGTACACTGGAAATATGGGGGGTCTATTTAGCAAAGGTAAGAAAACAAAGTTTAGGAGGTTATATAATTTTCATCTTTGTCATTGAATCCATAGACTAGTAGAGAGCAGGTAAGGCCATGAAGTTGCCATGAAGGATGAGAGAACACCGTTAGAGACTGTGTTTGCATCCACCTTGGCGAGATAGTGGAAGCCACTACCTTCACAGAGAGAAGAAAGTTGCCAGGGATGAGGATGTAGAAGTTAAAGGAGTGCTTGTCAGTGAATACCTGAGGAAAGAATATCTTGAAAAGCCAGGACAAGCAGATAGTGGATTTAGATGAGCCCAATGCTCCTCCGACCCAACAGAGCCACAAGGGGCCCCAAGAGATCGAGACAAGGAAGCCAGTCCTGTATGCCCATTTATACTGATGTAACTAGAGACAGAATGAGCCTAGCCCAAGGTCGTGAAAGTGAAGGAGAAACCATGCACACTTTTCTGGAATGTTGGTGCAAAAAATAAATCTCAATGTCTATGAAGATGACTCCACCCAAAACATACTTTGATAGAATCACAGCTTTATCCCAAGACAGCTATCAGACACAGCACCATCTTTAATGAAACAGTGTGCCTGAGCCCTCTATTTGGTGCCCTCGGTTGCCTCCTACTGAACATTTGACATCACTTCTCTTTAGTAAGCCTTCCCTGGCTATGGTTTTCAACACTCTGAGCAGCAGGTGACATGCTGGGTATTACCTGGACGTTTCAGAATGATGTAGGCTGCGGACACTCCAGCATGGCACGTGAAAGGTCGGTTGTAGTCCTCCATTTTCACTTCTAAGAATGTTATGTTAACTGTGTACAGAATGTGATTCCTCAAAGACACATTGGTTCTAGGGAAGAAAGAGTCAGCCATTAACACACGAGCATCATCCAACATAAGGTATCTTCTACAGGTAATTTGTTTGTTTGCTTCCCCAGAGAACTCTCTGGCCATTATTTTACTCTAAGAATGCATGTGAGAGTGACTGAATGTATAGAGATTCTGTAGGTACAAATTTGCATTTTCTCCTGTGGACAGCCATGAGAAAGTGTGGTTCTGTTAACTACAGCATCATGTGCAGCTCTTACGAGCATCTTCTGGGATTATATCCTATTGTACTCACACAGCAACCCTCACCCTGAGCATTAGTCCTGATTTTGTTTATGTCATATATAATCATAGCACTATAAGTTGTGCTTGAATAGCACTGTGTACAGTCTCCCACGGGAAATCCTGCAGTGATCTTCATGTTGCAAACTCCACTAAAGGCCAGCAGCTCACAATGTCATTGGGTGGGACAGGCTGGATTTGAGTGGCAGCAAACATACATATGCTGTTTCTCTAAGCTACAGTTCATGTTGCACTGACACTGATTAAGTCAGAAACATAAACATCTTGCATTTGCCTGAACCAGATGCCTGGGTACACATAGCACGTACTGATCGTTAAAAGACAAGAGCAGAAATGCAAAGTCAGGTGGAACTGTCCATCAAAAGCAGTGCTACCGGCATATTCGTATGGGTGGAGTAACTCTTACACCTACTCGATTCCTTCCTGGATGCGTTTGGAGTCGTTGTAGTAGGCATCCACCAGGGTGTTGTTGACTCTCCAGCACCTCAGGTTTGTATTCTCCTTCGTGTCTGTTATATTGCAGTCCACGATGAGGGTGGAGCCTGGAGCAATCAAGTTTACAAACACTGACTGGAAATGCTACAGATTTCTCATGTTGTCAGACGTGTCGACATCTAGTTAACAAATTCACCATGCTTTTGAGCCTACCATATCTTAATTGCTAGAAGCATTCTCCATGTTGATGTCTGTGTGCCTGATTCTCCTTCTGCATAAAAGCCAAGAGCAAGGAGAAGTCTTTGTGCTGTGAAGGAATCTGCACACACTGCCCAAAAGCCATACCTCTGAAGAGAGTCTCCCACAGCATGAGACGTAAATAGTACTTCATCGACACCAATAGACTGAAGTGAAGTACTTTACAGTCTACTGAGCGCTTTATGCTTCTTTCTCTCCAGGACTGTGGTGTGTATCTTTGAAATAATTGAGCAAAAGAGAAGACTGGAAGGTAGTCATTGTGTGTTAGATGAGAAACTAAGGTTCAGACAGACAGAGTGACTTCCTCTAGGTGACACATGCTTTGGAGGGAGATGTGGGACATAGGCTGTGCTTTCTTACTCTCAAATCCAGGATATTCTCAAATTAACACATGTGGTTGCTGCCTCCATTTTCCTCTGTCCTTTATCCTCTGTATACACACACACACACACACACACACACACACACACACACACACACACGTATTATGTATATAATAAATCTACATCAGTCAGTCTAGTGAGGCCCACTTCATCTTTCAAGAGGAGTTCTTTTTTCTATGTGGTATTTTACAACAATTTATTCTAATGTATAACACATTTAATAAGAACCATGGAGTATAGCTGACAACTTGTGGGTTATAATAAACATCCATATTGCTTCCTCCATGAAGAAAAGAGTACATTTTGAGAATTCTGGAGTTTCCCACACTCTTTTCTTCCTTTATTTTGCACTGATTGCATATTTATCCCAAGCTTCTGACTTCTGTTGCTTAACATTTACCTTCGGAGTCCATCTTTGCTGTTTCATAGTGGGATATACTACTGTTCTTATTGCTTCTAAAATCGAGACCTACTCATTTATGTTGTATGTATTTCTCATATTTGATATTTGATTGAGAGTCTTCTAGGAACTCTTTTGTGTATGCTTCCTGAGGCCCACATGAGCACATTCTATGTATATATACATATATGTGCATATACATGCTTATGATCCATATGCCTGATTGGTACACATAACTTCTCCAGCATTGTGTTGGTTAAATACAATAGTCAACTTCACAAGATGGTGATGGACTGTCTTCTCAAGAGCTGTATCAGCCCATACTCCCATCAGCACTGTGTAATGTTGCTTTATAGACTCAATAGTACTAATGCCCAGACCATTCTATTATAGATGTTCAAGCCCTGACTTTAACTTGTATTTCTCTACACTGCACATGAGCAAATAGCCACCGTGCATTTTATTGGCCTTGAGATTGAACTCGGCTCATTTTCCCTCCTCTACTAGAGACTATTTTCTTTATAAATGTGAAGAGGTTGTGACCAATTATTATAAGCATTTTATTCTGATCCAAAGCTTTTAATACCTTTAGTATTGTCTTTCAATAAACAGAAATTTTCTTCTAACAGCATCTTACTTAAATATGTTTCCTTTACAGCTAAGATTTTGTACATCTCAATTTTTAAAATATTCTTTACCAGTTCAAAGTCATGAAAATGATTTCAGAGAGATACGTTGTTCTGAATACCATATTCAGGTCTATAATCTGCCCAGAATTATTTTTATATTATGTGATGGAGAGGTCAAGTTTCATTTTGTTCTGTATTACATCTAATAGGCAAGTACTATTCATTTAAACAATTTTTAGTTTCCCAGTCAAGTATAATAGTACACATCTATATTCCTAGCACTTACGGAGATGGACTCAAGAAGATCAGGAGTTCAAGGCCAGCCCAGGTTACATGTAATTCTCTCTCTCCTTTTAAAGATTATAATTTATCTACTTCCCTATAGTCTTTATCAAAATCTAAAAGTCTGGTGTGTGTGTGTGTGTGTGTGTGTGTGTGTGTGTGTGTCTGTGTGAGAGAGAGAGAGAGTCCACCTGTGATCTTTCTCTTCAATTATTATATAGACTGTATAAATTTTTTTAGCCTCCTAATACATCTTGAAATCATTAGTCTTCCAATCTAGTTCTTAATCATTTAAAATTCATTGATTCTTATAAAGCCAAAAACACTGTTAGAAAGCTATGGGAGAGAACAAAGTAATCTGATTTTTTAAATCCATTGAGAGACCTATAAAAGGTCTCTCACTGTTCCCCTGTGAGTACAAGTTTTTAAGGCCATGTAATAAGTATTTACATATTCAAAAATGAAATTTCATCATTACACTTCTACTGGCCTATAATAAAACTTTTGCCTTAACATCTGTCTTGATATCAACATAGTTATATCAATATTCTTGGAAAAAGTGTCCTTGGTGCTTTGGAGATGGGTGATGAAGGAGAATGCCCAATGGGACAGATTAGCCAACATGTTATCCTCTACAGTACCTGTGTCCCTAAGGAAACAGCCCGGCAGAGTCATTTACCAAACAATATCTTGTTAATATCAAGATATTATACTAGTAATTCAAATGTGTAAAACAGGATTTGAAGGTTTTATTTTATCAGAATAGTCTTAAAGAAAAAATACTAGTTATTGTGGCATTTTAGATAATTTTCTGAGAATAGTTAAATAGATAAAAGATCCTTCAATGTGATTACGTTTACCCTCCTTCTTAAAAACTCCACTGTTCCTGCCTCTGTCATGTGCATTTGTGTGTATGTGTATGTATGTTTGGGTATAGGTCTGTGTTTTTGTAAGTTTATATGTGTGTGGGATGTGTTACATGTATGTGTATGGCATGTGAAGGCCAGATATGAACCTCTGGTGTCTGCCCATGTTAGGTTTTGTTTTTTTTTTTTTTTTTAGACAAGATTTCTCATTAGCCTGGAACTAACCAAATGAAACTGGGCTGGTTGACCAGTAAGCCCCAGGGATATAAACGTTTGTGCCTTTCCTATAAGTATGTGCCACCACACCCTGCTTTTTTGTGTGTGGTTTCTAGTGATCAAACAATTGACTTCAAGCTTACTCTGCATTTTGCCTGCGGAGCTATCTCTCTAACCCAGTGGTCCCCAACCATAAAATTCCTTTTTATTTTATTGCTGCTTCCTAACTGATTTTTCTACTCTTATGAACCATAATGTAAATATCTGATATGTGCCCCCCCCCAATGGAGTCACAAGCCACAGGTTAAGAACCACTGCCATAGCCCCTGCAAGTTTTTTAAATTGTCTAAACATATTGGCTACAATTTTAAAAAAACAAACAAACAAACATGGGGAAACAAAGTCGATTAAATTATTAACAGCTAGTCTTTGTAGGTGTCTTTGAAGTCTCTGGGTGTCCACATGGCAGGGAATCATACACCTGTGTGTTGTTAGCGACTTCAGAGCTCTCCAACCACTTTAAAGAGTGTCTAAAACAATCCAACCTGAGCCTTTCAAGCAGATTTGTAGATCCTTAATACTTTCTGTTTTGCAGATGTGCATTCTAAGACTGCTATTTGGTGCTTGGATTCCTGGAGGTTTATGTGATCCATGGCCTGAGCATGAGCTCTTGACTCCAGGTTCTTGCCCTGTTAGAGTCTCTAATCTTGACTCCCATTGATGATAAGCAGTGTTACAGAAGTGTAAACCAAATAAACCCTTCCCTCCCCGAGTTGCTCTGGTCATGGAGTTTTATCCCAACTAATGCAAAGCTCTGTGACAAATGGGCTATCTCACATATCTAATGAGCAGGTTTCTCATTGTTCTGAATTTAGTTACAGGTTCCCAGACACTACCTTGTGGCTGGAGTCTGAACAATGTTCCCTCCTCAAGTGGCATCTTCAATTTTTGGGTTTTCACTTGCCTACTAAACTTGTCAAAGCTTCAGTATATCCAGGTTTCCTACTACCTGGAAACAATTGTTTGGCCATGTTGTATTATTCTTGTATTTCTAAGACTTTTAGCTTTATGTATTCCATACATGATGGCATAAAAATGCTATTTTTCTAGGCCTGATAGAGTTGTAACTTGGAAACATGAGGCAGGAAAATGAGAAATTCAAGGCCTGCCTGGAAGAGAGAATGAGTTAAATTTAGTCTCAAAATAAAGAAGTGAAAAGACTCGGGATAAAACCCAGTGGTAGATTGCTTGTGCAGTGTGTATGAGGCCATAGATTCAGTCACCAGGATCAACAATAACAAGGGGTTTTGAAAGGCATTGCAGCTTTAATTAGAATAAAGTGACTCAATTTGTTATTTCCTCTTTTGGGTCTTGAAAGGTTGAAACACCCAAACTAATTTTTATGATAATTTTTGCAAATCATACCTTCCTTGTGTTGATAGGTTTAATCTTTTGGATCATGCACTTTTACATGTCTCTTTTGGCAAACCATGCTATTGGATCAATGAAATCCTAACTGAATTATGATATTAACTGAATCTGAGGAATTTCCTTTTAATAAAGACTTGATTTAGTTGCCCTTTTGCCAGAAAGTGATCTCATTATGTTTATTTATTGGAGCTATCTCTACATCAAAAACTTGAGTCTCTGTTCTGAAGCACCGACTTTTTGATTTTTACTATTGATTTTTACTACTGATTTTTACTATGTAAATGAAGGCTATGATGTAGTTATTTCCCTTACTTCTTGGATGTAGTTTCCCATATTAGATAAAGTAATCCAGAATTCCTGATCTAGATTATTAGTAGCTGGAATTTTACACTTCAGTAATCCTGTCAGTTTTCATTGCCTTTGTATTCACAGAAGTCAGTGAGACTCTTCTGGTGAGCTCAGGCACACCCAGAGTTGGAAATTAGACATGTAGAGGTGTTGTCTCCACCTTGATCTTCTAATGCATCTATCGAAATAAGTAGGTGCATTGAGTTTTACCCATGGTAACTGGATGGCTCTAACAGCCTTGCTTACCAAGTTGAACTTCAATGGAGTTGTTTTTTGGATACGTGATGTTAGGAATCCTTCCTCCAGACCCAACTTCCTCTGATAAAAAATCACACCAACAAGAATTGAGTTAGAACCACAAAAACCATACACTAATATAGTGACATGAAGAGAAGACCTTCAAAAACATTGGTCAAGAAAAGTCAAAAGTCAAGAGTCTGACAGCAGGATGACTGAAGCATCACCACTTTCTGTGAAGCTCTTCAGTTTACTATTCATGAGGAGAGCCGGGCAGTCAATAATCACCACCTACTAGATCACACACATCAAACCAGATCGGTCAACCATTCTCTCAGCGTCTTACTGCATGTCAGCACACAGCTTGACACACTTAACCGCCCAACATTTCATACTCTGCTCCTCTGTCTTCACTTCTGAACATCTGTTTTCTGTTCTCTACTCCTTTAAGACTGTCTTGTCCACTCACAGCCTTCTAAAAGACAGTCCTGGGGAAGTCTTAACTCCAGAACTCCCTCTGAGGTCCAGAACAACAGAGGTTATGGCCTATTCTACTTCTCCTCTTGTATGTCTCATGCTCAACTTGCTGAAGACCAAATCTCTCTAACACTTATTTTTCCCTTGAGCTGTCTTGGTTCATTAATAAATGTCACTTTCCACCCAGCAACTTATGCCCAAAGGCATAATAATATGCCCATGACCCCTCTACTGAAGTAACTCTAAAAGGCATGTGCTTCCCCTTAGGAGATGCTTTGACAGTATCTGCACCTCCCCATCAACCGTGTTACCATGAGCCTGTGCCTTCACGATGTCTCACCTGTATGTCTGCACCTGCCCCCTAACCACTGTCCTAATGTTCTCTCTGGGGGACAGCCAGCCGCTTCAGACATTAAAAGCCATCAAACCCACTGGCTGTTCAACATTGTTCTGAGAGTAAAATCCACAAGGCCCTGTTTGGATTTCAAACTCCACCTACCCTTCAATCCTGACTGAGTCTCTAACCTCATTACCTGAAATGATCTCATTAACCCAGCCCAACCTGTTTGTCTTCTATCCCTCAGACACAACATGGCTCCTCTTGTTCTTAGGCCTCCACAGTTTCTTGTCTTCTGTCTGTAAACACCTTAGCCATTTTATCAATCCCTTGGGCTGTCTGCTTCCATGGTGGCTTCCTGCTGCCCAAGGGGGAAACTCCATTAAAGTTAAAAAAAAAAAGCTATGCTGTAACTGGAGAGATAGTAAGATGGTAAACGTTAAACCACTTACTGATAGACCTTAGGTTCAGTTCCCAGCACCCACACAGTGGCTCACAACCACCACCTGTACTCCAGTTTCATGGTATCTGATATCCTCTTCTGGCTTCCTTGGTTACAAGGCATGCAAGTGATACACAGACATGCATGCAGGCAAACACTGACACATATAAAATAAAAATAAATCTGAAAGAGAAAGAAAGCTGTATTTCCTTAGGTGCAGTAACAAACACGAAGGCCCAAGCGGAAGAATCATCAAATAAGACAAATGAATTCTTCATTCAGTGTGTAGGAAAGAAGGAAAAATATTTATTTACCCTGGCACCAAAGGCCACAGTTCTGACCCTTGATGGTTCTAATGAGCTCTTTGGTTGTTAAGAAGCTGTTCCTTTCTGACTATGTAAGAATCTGCTGAAGCTGAATATTTGAAGCTTTTTGGCCTCATCTAAGACACTGCCTCACAGTCTGCAGATTGGCATGCATTCAAAGACAGTGGGCTGGTGGCAGGCCAGTAGCATGGCTGCTCCCTAAAGGACTGGCTTGACTGGTTATCTAAGAACCCTATCCAGAGACCTTAAACTCCAAGGATTGTGAGGCTGCAGCAGGACCAACCCTGGGAAGACTCAGCAAACCACTCATACGATGTGGTGGAGACGAAGGGTAGATGAGTGTAGCGTTAGCACTACCTCCCCTGTGTTGGATGTCTGCACTTTGCTAGGCACCCAGCAAATTCCCCTTTTCCATGATCTGTTTCAGTGTTCTCCAACTAAGAGTTTTGGATATTCTGTTTTTAAAGGAGGGAAAAGTAAGCTGTTTGTGCCCATTGGTCTCATTCCCTGGCCCCCTGATCTATCAGCAACATGGTTGGGACTCTGCTACCCTTTCACAAAATCAAGATCCAATCTCCAAAGCCTGAAGCAGGAAGCTATCTGGTGCCCAAAAAGCTGAGAACCAAGCAACCATATTTGAAAAAACTCACTGGTATTCACAGCAATGTAGTTTCTAATTGTGAAGTGTCTCCCCAAGTGTGTCAGTCTGGCTGAGCACGCATAGCTCCCACCGTCCTCCACGGCAATGTTGTTCACAAGAAGCTTTGTTCCTGAAGGACTGTACTTCTTCCCTGCTTTAATCTCTTCACAGCCCTAAAGGCACACACACAAGAAGGGAATGAGTGCTGGCAAATTCTAGTCGCTCTGTTAGCATTAGCCTATGAACTGTGGGGAAACAAGTCTTTCCCACTGTTTCTCAACCTGTGGGTTGCAGCCCCTTTGTGGTCACATATCAGATATTTACATTACATATGATCTATAACAGTAGCAAAATTATAGTTATAGAGGAGCAGTAAAATAATTTTATGGTTGGAGGCCATCACAACATGAGGGGCCTCAGGAAGATCCAGAACCACTGCCCAATACCTACATAGTCAATTACAAATTAAATGTTAGATATTACCCATCTTACTAGAACACAATGCATAAAATATGATCGACAGACAGAGATGATAGATGATAGATAGATAGATAGATAGATAGATAGAGATGATAGAAGAGATAGATGATAGATAGTTATGATGGAGATAGATAGATGATAGAATGACAGATAGACAGACAGACATAAATGATAGGTAAACAGACAGACAGAGATGATAGATGATAGATAGATAGATAGATAGATAGATAGATAGATATAAATGATAGAAGGGATAGATGATAGATAGTTATGATGGAGACAGATAGATGATAGAATGACAGACAGACAGACATAAATGATAGGTAGACAGACAGACAGACAGAGATGATAAACAGATGATAGATAGATAGGTAGATAGATAGATAGAATAGATGACAGACAGACAGATGGATGGATGGACGGACAGATAGTAGGATAACGGGATTAGTGGACAAAAAGATAAAGGTTACTGTGCTAGTCGCATTTTGTCACTTTAACAAAAACACTTGAACAGCTTAAAGAAGACAAGATTTAATGTACTTGTGGCTTCAGAAGTTCTTCTCCAGCAGGCAGAGAAGTGTGGGAAGGGGCACGGGACAACACACCATGGAGGCCAAGATTAGAAAGAATGACAGCAGCAATCAGCTTTCTCTTTTGACTATTTGTTTCATTTGGAGCAGAGACTATGAGACAGAGCCACCCACATTCAGGGCAGGTATTTTTCTCTTATTAGTCTTCACTGGAAATACCCAGACAGACACACCCAGGGCTGTCCTTGAAATTTTTTGGCACTTCTCAATCAATTCAAGTTGTCAATCAAGATAGAGAGGGAAAGATAGGGTGGACACTCATACTTAGTCTCTCTCTCTCTCTCTCTCTCTCTCTCTCTCTCTCTCACACACACACACACACACACACATGCATGCACACACACACAGAGAGAGAGAGAGAGAGAGAGAGAGAGAGAGAGAGAGAGAGAGAGAGAGAGATCTGCTATTTATATCTATCTCAAGAAGACTTGGTAAGGAATATTTTACACACTAAAGTGGGTCATACAAACACTAAGTCTAATAGGAGTTGAGAAGAACAAAACTTGTGTAGCTGCAAAGATTTGCTGGAGGAAGGCTGCAGCTGAAGAATATTCTCCACCTCAAGGCCCATCTCTCCCAGCAGACTCCCACCCCATGATGCCAAGCGCCTTTGCCAGGATCACAAGCCCAGGTGAACTGGATAATGACTGCTTCAGCCACACAAGAGACTCAACTCCCACCAATGAGTTTGCTTTATAGAATCCAGAGCATAGCAACTCACTGGTGGCCTGAACAATGGAAAAGAACATGTTCTCTATAATGAGAACACTTCATAGGACTTCTTCAGGGTTCAAGCAACTACTATCATTAGTCTGTGGTATGCTTTTCTCTCTTGTCATTCCAGAAACCACAGAAAATGAGACTCACATTTATGTTCCTTGGAAGAGGCTGACACACCCTTCTCTCTCTCTCTCTCTCTCTCTCTCTCTCTCTCTCTCTCTCTCTCTCTCTCTGTGTGTGTGTGTGTATGTGTGTTTGTGTGTGGGTGTAGTGTCTGTGTGTCTGTGTGTTTGTCTCTGTGTGTTGTGTGTCTGCATGTCTGTGTGTGTTGTGTCTGTCTATGTGTTTGTGTTGTGTGTGTCCTGTGCTGTGTGTATATGTGTCATGTTGTGTGTAAATTAGACGTAGACTTCAGGTGTTTTTCTCTGTCTCTTTCTACTTTGTATTTTGAGACAGCATGACTTGGCTAGTCTGGTTGGCCAACAAGCCCTAAGGATCTGCCAGTCTCCTGTGCACCACCACACCTAGCTTTTCTTGACATATGTTTATGGGGAGCATACAAGGTCCTCATGTTTTCAAGACAAACATCTTGCCAAATGAGCTGCCTTCCATGCTCCAGTAACTCACTGTATCAAGCTAATCACCTTCACCTCACACACCCACTTCCCGACTCTTGCTCAAATCTGTCCCTTTCTTGGAGGAGCTCCACTCCACAGTGAGACTGCTTGGTTAGTTAAGTCCAATTTTCATTCAAATATTTGAGTTCCTATCTTTCCAGCACAGTGAGAGGCTTTGGCCATGCAGGAATTATATGCATTTACTGTCCCCATGAAGATCATAATTTAATAGTTAAAACAGATAAAATCCTATATCAATAAAAATATAACCAACTCAGTGATACATTCTCTCATCACTTAGCCAGTCACAGATGAGTGAGTTCTATATCTCCACCTCACAGAGGAGGAGAATAAATCTACTCTGCATGGACAAATCATAAATAATACCAGAATGCTTATTTACAAAGTACAACTTGTCTTCTTAAATTTCTCATACATTGTTCCAACAGATAAGGGAACTCTGGTTAACCATTTGACAATTGCTCACCAGTAGCTGGGACCTACTATTAAGGACTGGGTGGATAAAGCATCACCCCTCTCAATAAAATTGGCACTTTGAATACAAGAGGTATTCAAAGGAGTGTTGTAGAGTGTTCGTTATTTTCATAGTTAGATATATTCTATAAGATGGGGGAGTGATAAGACATAAATTTATGTGTCACCTAGAGCTTAGATTATTTACAGTCTATATCTATTAGATACATTGAAGCTATTCTCAAAGGTATCAACCCTTAGATTGATTTGACCAAAAACAAACTCACGTGTGAATTCTCCTCTTCCCTCAGTGTGTCTTCTGTCTATCTGTATTTTGTGGTTTGGGGCTTGTCTTTAGTTTGCTGTTATGAGTTTCATGGTCTACTTCTTCAGAGTTCAGAGTCACAAAGCTTGAAATCTTAGATTCCAAAAAATTCTCTGCTATAGGCTTAACTGGAGAGTCCCTGGCTAGGCACAATCTGTGCTGTGCTTCATGGTTGCACAATCCTGCTTCTGACTCATTGTTTCTTCCAATTATCCACATGACCAATCACATTAACACTAACCTGGCTGTATAAGGATCATCCCGCCCCTTGCAGGGACTGGAAGGGCTATTTTCCCAATCTATTGGAGGGTACAAACTTCCTATTGGTTTGAATTTTTTTTAATTCTGGGAGATATCTCATTATCAAGATTTAATGCATAAATAATAACAGTAGCAGTCATCTACCATTTTCCAGTTAGATTGTTATGGAGATGCATTATTATGAACATATATATTATTTCTAAGAGACTGAAACTTGATGGACCATATAGCCAAGTTACTAATGCACCTAAAAATCTCTTACCGTGATATCTTGCTGTGCACTAAGCCTGATTTTTAACCTACTTTAAGAGAGTAAAGTAGCAGTCAACCTTACTTGTCTTGGATTTTACGTGTATCAGTCACAGCATAAGTTAGTACATTTTAAATTATGTACTAAACGCCACTCTCCTGCTGCAGAGAGCAATGCATGCACGTATTTGTGTTATGGTAGTCAATCTTGAAAACATCAAATGGGTGTAAAGAGACTTTGTACACAAACATCTACCATGAATACTAGGTACAACATACAGATATAACTTGAAAACTGTAATTTTTTAGAACCGAGTGCTTTGGGGTTAGCTGGAGTCAGTGACCTAATCTCTTGTAAAACTCTGTTAAGGATTTGTGTAAAGTAGTCCTCATTCCTATCCCATGTGATGCTACAATGTTCAGTAAATACAGAGTAAAAACCCTTGGTTAGGGGCACACAGCAAGAGACAGTAAGTCACCAAACAGGTACGATACAGACACAAGGACAGATTCAGACTCAGCAAAAGACACACTAGTGCCAACCCCCAAACCACAAACAAAGACAGACAGATGGACAGAAGAAACAGCAAGAGAAGAAAATTCAAACTTGAGTTTGCACTTGATAACATTAATCCAAGGGTGAGTGTGAATATTCTTTCCTTTATGTGACACCAACACATTTTGGTGCCTCTGAGGATATCTTTAATGCATTTAACCAATGCAGGTTGTAAGTAATCTAAGTTCTAGGGGGCTATGCAAATGCAGATCTCTTATCTGCTCGTAGTTCCCAGAATAATGCTAAGAAGATACTGTCATTCACCAGCACACACCCTAACTTCTATTCTACTCCTGACTCCAGACACAAAATATCCCAGGACATTCTAACTAATACACACTGGATGGAAAAGTCTCTTGGCGATGGAATCAGTGAACAGACAGAAGTCTAATCACTGGAAATGGTGGCCAAAGAATGAATAGCTGGAACATTATCAGCAAGAGAAAAAGATGGTCATGTGGAGGGTTGAAAATGGGCCATTCCTGAAGACCAGGAGTTTAACAGCAGTTCAGGGAACGTCTTCCATGTCTAGATAAGTTATGAAAATGACAATTTACAAATTACAGGTCAGGGCTGAGTTGCTGGCTTGGTGCTGAAAGTGCTCACTCTGCAAGCCTGAGGGCCAGCATTTGGATCTGCAGAGACCCAGCAAATGGCAGGGGGAGCTAGATCTGCAGAGACCCAGCTGAATAACAGGGGGGCTGGATCTGCAGAGACCCAGCAAGTGGCAGGGGGGTTGAATCTGCAGAGACCTAGCAATGGCAGGTGGGCATAGCCACCACCTGTAATTCCAGCTTCAGAAGGCAGAGACAGGAATCCACAGAGTTAGCCCACTAACAAGGTTGACCACATGGTTAAGTGCCGTGTTTAACGAAGAGACTTTCCCTCAAGAATAACTTAGAAGAGCAATTGAGGATAAATCTGGACAGACACCAACTTGCTGCACACACTTGCACACATGCCCACACACATGCAAAAATATCCACAACACACAGAAACAAAATAGAAAAAGAAAAATTATATAAAGAATTAAAAATTACAATAGCTAAACTTAAGCTAACTAATAGGTTTAATAGATTGTTTTACACACCCAAGAATAAAAGGCCAATGTTGGAAAACAAGCCAGAAAGAAATTCCCACTTAGGCAAATGCACACAAAATACTAGAACAGGAAAATGATCTGAGATTCAGAAAACACATTTTAAACAATAAAGAATAAATAATTAATATATATTTAATTAGCATTCCAAAGGAGACAAAAAGAATGTAAGTTAAGAAAACACCAAAGAAAGAAGTAACTAAGAGACAATGGAGAAAAGACACAATACACTACATTTTAAAAGACATTCACAAAGTAGATGGGAAATCTCTCTCCTAACTTCCCGGAGTTATACTACTAAACTCCAAAGTCAAGGAGAATAATTTGGATGAGTTCAGAGATTGAGGCATATTACCTTCAAAAAGGACAGAGAGACAGAAATAAGAAAGGTCCATGGAGCACGAAAAAGACTGAAAATATTAAACTCTTGAATGATGGTTTCCAAATGCAGAGCAAAAATAAATGTCAATCCATGAAAAATAGTTTACAAAAAATTAGGATGAAATAAAAACGTTTTAAGAAAATCAGATAATTCATACTAAGAAAATTCATAAAGTTTCTAAGAGATGTTAGTTGCACACACATATGTTATGTGTAATCATTGAGGGGCTGGAGAGATGGTTCTCTAGTTAAGAGTTAAGAGCACTTGTTGCTCTTTCAGGGGACTTGGTTCAGTTTCCAGCTCCCACATGTGGACACAATCGTTTGTAGCTCCAGTTTCAGGAGACCTGATGATCTCTTCTGGTCTCCAGGGGTACTACCTTGGTATACACACATTCATCCAGAACACTGACATGCATAAGCTGAAAACAAAGAGATCTTAAAAATGATTTGGACAATAAAACATGATTTGGTCTTTAAAAAATGACACAAGCTCGGAGACACTGGCTAGACTCCAGAAGAAGATAAAGGTAGATGTGTAAGGAAATTCTAAAATATTCTTGATTAGCTATAGCAGGAGTGTCTTTGGTGTTTAGATCATCAGAAAGTTAAAATCAATAGCTACCGTAGCATGTAAGCCAAAATCCTGCCAGAAAGAGCTTAAAACCCTGGAGTCTTTCATTCCCTCAGAAGATGATAAGATACTATTCCATACACAACTGCAGTTGACTGTGAATGAAATGACCAGCCAATAATAGCTGAAGAGGTCCACCATGACATTTATAAAAAATAAAAATGAATAATAAATGCTTGATTCAAAGAAACAGTATGGAAAAGATAAAAAACAAGTTCAGAACCAGAATGATAGATGAGAACCAGCAGCAAAGGGGTTTAAAGGTCACATAGACAAGACGTTGAGTAAAGAAACCCATCCTAGAGTTTTTAAAGACCCCAAAGCCTGCTACATAAAATAAATATACCCCAATATTACACAAATACAGAGAAAAAGTAAAGGTAAAAATATAGGAAACAGAGAGAGAAGATCCAGCATTCCACAAGCTACCACAAGAAAACTGGTGTTACTGTATTAGTACCAAACGGAGACAAACTTCAAGAAAAAAGGCACACCTCAGAAGCTCACTGCACCAGGAATACAGAGTAACATAATATTTCTGTAAATAATATCTCAAAAGCATAATACAGACATTCATAAAGTCAGAAGTACAGTGAAATGAATACCACACTAATTGAAGTCAACACTTTTCTCTCAGTGGCTTGCACAACACAATCCACAAAGACCAACTTTCAGTGTTTACATTCTCTTCAATGCACAAGGTACACTTGCAGAGGTTGAGCATATGCTGGTCCAAAAGCCAGCCTCAAAGTTCAAAGTTCTGAGATTATTTGGAATGTATTCTTTGTCACACTGCCTTCTGTCACAAACAGAAAATTTATCTTTAAAAACATCCAAACACTGCTACATTTGCGAATTAAGATGTCCTTCAAAACATCTAGAGTCAAAGAAGAAATTACAAGGAAAATCAGAATGGCCCATGCTTGTGGAATGATAGGTCAAAACCTTCAGAGGTCAACCAAGATGCGGCTTAGAAGGAAGCCACAACCTTAAATCTATATATCAGAAACTCAAGTTTAATGAGAGAAGAGTCTGTCTCACAATGTTCATAAAATAATAGCAAATTAAAACCAAAAGTCAAACGAAGGGGTGAGGAGAACTGGACAAGAACAGAAATTGATGAAGCAAACAAATAAACTAATAAAAGGATTTATGCATCTGCAATTAACACTTCCACAACATCGACAAGACTGACAAACTCCTGGAAAAAGTAAGGAACTAAGAAACAAGAAGGAAATGGCACTACAAGACAGGAAGTCGAAGTACAAGCAGGAAGTCGAGCTGCCAGACACTGAAAGTTAGTAATGAACATTATCATTAAAGCAAAATGGAAGTATACTTTAATAGCACCATCTTAACATGTGAAAATAAATAGAAAGTCCTAAATGAGCACAACATGTTAGCCCTGTCACAGACAGAACTGGGTAGGATAAACAGTCTAAGTCAGGAGCGATGCCCCTTCTAAACTCCATATGTGTGTAACAGAAGAGCTAGTGGGTTTAAAGAGCTTTCTAGATTCTTCTAGAAATCTTAAACCTTTCTTGAATAAAAAATTTAAAAAAAACCCTGAAATTTCAATCTACTTACTAAGCTAGACCGTCCGAGTGGGAAAATCTGACATAGATGTATCATAGGGAACGAGAGCTCAGAACAGCATCGTTCGTGATACAAAAACAAAAGTTCCCTCCCCCCAAAAAATTCTACCAAATGGTCCCCATAAGTTTATATGTGAATACATGGCCCCCAGTTCCTGGGATTATTTGTGAAAGATTAGGAGGTATGACCTTGGCCAAGGTGTGTCATGTGTCATGGGGGTGGGCTCAGTTTCAAAAGCCTGTGCCTTTTCAGTGAGCTCTCTCTCTCTCTCTCTCTCTCTCTCTCTCTCTCTCTCTCTCTCATGCTTGTGGATAGCATGTGAGCACTCAGCTACTTCTCCATCACCATGCCTGCCTGCTATTATGCTTCCGACCATGATGGACTCACCCTCTGAACTGTAAGCTCCAACTAAACACTTTATTTTATAAGCTTGGTCATGGTGTCTCTTCACAGCATTATTCAATACATTAAATGAGTAAAAATAAAAATTACATGAAAAGTCAAGAGTATTTTTATAAAATTTAACATGGATTCACAACAACAACAAAAAATTAAAGCCAACTATGGAAAATTCCCTAGTCTGGCAAGGGCATTGGATAAAATCTTAAATATCCTATGTAATGGGGGGGGGGGTGTTGAAAGCTTTCCCTTCAGTATAACGATGCAAAAGCACTGTTATTACCACTTCTAGGGTGTCGTTAGAATAACATGGTCTCACTGAAGGGTGGTAACTCCTGAGGTGTTCTATCCATAAAATGTGAAAGGAGAAAGACACAAGAGGAACGCATATAAAAACATGAATTAAACCTGATTGAGTGTGTGCAAAATCCTAAATAATCAACACACACATTGGGTTAAGAGAATGAACTCACCAAAGTTGCTAGATATAAGGCCAACGTACAAAAAGAAATTGTGTTTTCCTATAGCAGCGACACAGAATAGGAAAACAGAACCACACCGAGACAATAGTATCAGTAAACATCAGCTCACCAAGTGTAAATTTAACACTACCAATGTATGTACACAGAAGTAATTTTAAATGAGAGAGAATGACATGTCATAACTTGAAAGACTCAAAATTACAAAGCTATCAACCTTTGATAGGTTTATAGATACCACCATATTAATTTAGATAATCTCACATTAGTTCTGCTTCTCTGATCAAATTGATTTTGTTTACATACAAAGTTATCCAGTCAAGGCTGGACTGGACAAGGAGCTGAATCGCAGTGTCTCGCTGTGCAGTGGAGACAAACTGAAATACAGTGAAGGAAGAGGAGCGTGGGACTTCCGTTCACATTTCAGGCCGAGACAGCGAAGACACATTGTGAGGTTTCAAATACAGCATTAGATGAGGCTGTGACAGGACTTGATAGTGGCAGCCCTTGCTGGGGACACGCTGTGGTGAGTAACGGAACAGAGATGGCAGGAGTCTTTCTTAGGTGTTAATTTGTGTAATTTGTAATTTCCAAAGCACCAGGTATCGGAGCCATTCTAACAGACCAAGGTAATAAATAAATAAATAAATAAATAAACAAATAAATGACAACGGGAACTTGAAAATGGGTAATTGGGGGTATAGAGAAGAAGGACCAACTTACAAAACAATAACAACCGTGAGTTTACGGTAGTTGTCAGGATTCCTACCAAACCTGCCCTGAAAGATTCTATTTACCTGTCGCAGGATTTTCCCTGTCCAATTACATTAGGGCAATAGGAGCCCTGTGATTGGACAGGGAACAGGGAGGTGGAACTAAGAGTGGCAGAGGGCATCTCGAGGAGAGAGGGGAAGGAAGATGGCAGCGGACGTGAACTGGCATAGCGCCACCGATGCTTATGTTATCATAAAGATTAGAATTTTGGGATAATTTGTCTAATCTAGGTGGGCAACTTTTATTATTATCAATTGGCTCTGAAATTATTGTATTGTCACCTTGTACAACGTGTTTTTATTGATACATAAATCTGCTTGGTTAACTGTATGCTTAAGAGTTTTAATTCTCCCAGACAATTGGGATGGCGGACAGTTGGGTGGGCAGTTATTGTGTGGACCTGGTGGCAGAGATCCACCAAGGGACTCAGCTCCAGAGAGTTGGCAGGTGAGAGAGTGAGGTCACCTGGCGGAGCTCTGCAGCCTTGGGTTGTCAGCACTGGGCCGGGAATGTGCCAGCTCCCTTATTTAGTCTTTCCCGAAGCATTTACCCTTGGAAGGGAAAGCTGGGTTTTCTATAAGGTGAGAAGACACTACCGATGGAAGATTTTGTTGTTTTGGTTTTTGTTTTTTACCTTATACCACTTTATTGAATCCAGAACACAACTGTCTGGGAAGTAGAGATGACATATCAGACTGCCCGATTTTCCTATGGATAACGTTTGCTGGTACTCATCTGATGAATTTATGGGACTCTCTTCGGTGGAAGAGTTACACCAGTGTTTTTTGAAAATGGTTAAGTTCACAGCTATTCGGTAGCAGCTGTGGACATCCCTGTAAAACAAACAAACAAAAAAACCAAACAAACAAGAAAAACAACAATGCAACCCAGAAGGATGCAGCCAATGAACTCTTAAGCAGATTTGGAATTCAGTAAGCCATTTTCACACCTTTTCTTATTATTTTCTAGACACGGTACAAACCCTCTGCCTCGTATGAAGTAGCACTACCCAAGGATAAGTGGTATTTATTTAGGGTAGACACTGGCATCTCATTCAGCATGACCCAGGAGAGCTGAGGGTCACCGTGAGCCTCTTGGCCTCAAAAGTCACCTACAATCACTCACAAAGACACATCTGGTAAACCAAAGGATTGGTGAATTACAGAACAACTGTCTGTATCCTTTAAAACTATCGACGGCTGAGAGCCACTCCAGACTAACAGAGATTAAAGGCGTATGAAACACACCCATTTACAGGTAGATAAACCAATATTTAGAGAGATAACATAATATATTGCTGGTCAAGCTTGTGTGAAAAGTCATAGAATTATAATTCTCTGAACAAATGTTTTATAGGTGGGTTTTACTGAAGTCCTGAAAATCTTTACAAACTGAAAAGGAGACAGTGAAGAAGAGAGGGGAAAGGGGAGGACTAGAGAGAGAAGCAAATTGAGACAGAGACAAAGAGAGAGAGAGAGAGAGAAGACTAGAGAGAGAGGAGTAGAGAGAGAGGAGTAGAGAGAGAGGAGTAGAGAGAGAAAGGCAGTGCAAGACAGACAGGGAGAGAGAGGCAGAGAGACAGAGACAGAGAGACAAAGAGAGACAGAGAGAGAGAGAGAGAACAGAGAAAGGAAGACAGGCAGAGCAAGACAGAGATGGGGATGTGCCTTTGGTGACACATGTATTTTCCAGCAGACTCTCATGCCCACCAAGCAAAGTTATCTTGCATGGAGATTGTTCAATAGGCCATCGTCACTGAGAAACATTACCTCTGGCACAAGGATTCCTGTAAAGTCTAGAACATCTGGCAGATTTGCTAGGTTTTGAATGTCTGCTTTAAGCAGGTTCCTGATCAAAAGTGTTTGAATTATACATTTGGGTCTGGATCAGCCAGTTTTCCGAAAACTTTAGGCATCTTCAGAAATGGCAGCAATAGTATTGATAAACACTCTTTGCAAGCTGGTCTGGCCTAAAACCTCATTTCATCCAAAAAGATTACACAATTTGTGCTCTAAAAGTCCTTTCTAAAACTGTTCTGCTTTCAAATGCGTTCCTCACTAGAAGTCACCTCTTACCAGTTGAAGGCCATCCTGCATTTGTGTATCTGCTGGTTGTAGTGATTCACATCTGTCATTCCAGTACTTCAGAAACCAGTTGGAAACTGGTCTAGGCTAGTACAAGTCTCCAAAATAAAGGTCAATAATGCCCACTTTCTTAAAAGAGGTATTGAGAAACAGAGAGGGAGACATGGGAATTAGTTCTACTTTTAAACGAAGGACACACCTTATAACACACTGGTAGATGCCCGAGTCCTCCAGTGCCAATGGAAGAACCAAAATCCAGGTCTGGTCCTGGTGAATTCTAAGGTGTCTGTTGTTGGATATTGGGATTTTGCTGGGTGTTTTGTACCATGTCAGATTTACTGCCCCGTTTGTTACTGGGGGGTATGTGCAGTTGAAAGGGAAAGGCTGGCCCTCTGAAATTATCTCATCTTGTGTATAGATGTCCTTACACGTATCTAGGGAACGAAAGGAAAACAATAAATAAATAAAATAAAATACAACAGAAAACTGGAGTCATTATTCTCTTTAGGAAATATTTTGCTCTGGTCAATGTGAATTTGTACTTAGGGGTTGGTTTGTGCACTTCCCCAAACTTGCCCAGTCATTTAGAAGCATAACACTAAGACCTTCAAACATAGTGAGAGCAAGGCTTCCTTCCCAGCCCCCTCTACAGAACCATGGCCCCTGTGTCTGTATCCGTCCACTCTTCTGCCCTTAGTCTCTCTGTCCCAGCACAGAACCAACCTGGTCATTTTCTTGTCTATACTTGTGGTCAGATGAATCCTCATACCACAGTGCTTGGTTTAAAGACAGCTTCCCTTTAAAGCCCATTTCTATCAAGTTAGGTTTTCTTAGAAACTTGTGCTCTCTGGTAGCTTTGGATCATAAAATAACCTTGTATCACCTAAGTTAGTCCAAAGTTCCAAGGTGACATTTGGGGATGAGCCTCCAAGAACTTGGGAATGAACTCTTCCTATTCCTCCCTCCCCCTCCCCCTTTGACTGCCTGCCAGATCTTCTGAAGGAAAGATGACCAGCAAGGTTGGGGCTTAGTTGATGCCCCTGAAGGTGAGTCAGGGGGCCTGGAGATGAATGACAAAAGATGCTGTGGGCAGGACAACAGGCCTCTGGGATTCAAGGACTCACAGACCCACAGAACTTACCTGCTGCCACAAAAAGCAGAAGGGCGAAGGAGACCCCACAGAAGAGCAAGGACTGCATCCCCATTTCGGGCTATATAAGGGGAAAAAAGAGAATGAAGCCAAAGTAAGGGATGCGGTGAGGCTAGCACCTTCCTGCACACTGTGGGACACACAGTGGGGCTCAGTGGGAGAAGCCAGAATTTGTCAGTCCCAATTCAGATCACCGGCCAACCCCTCTGCATGGGGAGCCCTCCACATTGGCCTCACCATTCCAAGGCTGGCCTTTCCCCATCCCCACTCCATTCCGCTTTTCTGCGCCAGACCTTCAGAAGACAAGGAATTCAGACTGGCCTATGAAGGGGACTGGAGGGGAGTTGAGGGACAAAGCCAGGTTTGGTGGCACTTGGATCCAGCCAGGGCCAGGAGATCGCACCGCAGCCGGAGCAGGCTGTGGACCCGCCCAGCGTGCCTCTGGGACCCGCCTGGGTCTGAGGGGCTCCCCTGAAACTCCAGATGCCCAGATGCTCCAGATGCTCGCTAGCTGAGCAGTGAGCGCAGGCCCACCTGGGAAGGGCAAGGGCGAGCAGGAATCCCAGAGTTTGACCCAAGTCCCAGCCTCCTTTCCAGGACAGAGTCGCCTAGCCGCCCCAGTGATGATCGCTAGTTCCCTCCACCCTCCCCTAGCAAGGATGATGCCCCAGGGCTGCTCCACTTGCCTATGGGGTCTCGTGGAGCAGAGAGGGAACCCCGCTGGGGACCGGATCCCTGTTGGTTGCCGCCTAGGTATCGCCTCTCCACCGCAGGCGGGGCAGAGTCACCTTCCCCAAGTGGATCAGGGCAGAAAGAATCCGTCCTTAGAAAAGGGTTCAGTCTTTTTTTTTTTTTTTTTTTTTTGCCTGATCCCAGACTGACACGTTCATATATCAGGAATGTCTTCTTAAATATGCTCCAGATCGTCACTAAAAAAAAAAATTATCATTTCCTTTCCAAACGCTATTTGAGCAGTTCTTACATACCCAACACTACCCTAATATGGACTATTCCAGATGTGGAAGCCATTCCATATGGCTTCTGCAGGAAGGCATTAACCCTCCTCCCTCGTCCTGCTAGATCGTCGGTAAAGCAGACTGCCAACAGGTTGAGCACCTGCTGCAGTCTAAACTTGCCATAAAGAGAAGCTAGCCCAGACCTGTCTTCCTGTCCCGGAGACACGGGGAACCCCGATAGGCACCTGGAAGAGCAGAGACAGCAAATGCTGTCAGTCTAGCAGCTTCTTAGCGGGCATTCTTGGTGGTCTTTATGGATTAGAAACTGTAAGACTTTCAGAACGACCACAGCATCAGTCTGACTAGCTGCCCCACGTTTACAAAGTCCCTCGGCAGAAGCACTCTGCCTTACACTTCTGAGATGATCTCTGTGTTGAATAAGTTTGTTGATGCATGAGGAATCAATCATTAGGTTTGGATACAGAACAGATTTGAGGGCCGCGAGCTTTTCAATTACAGGGGGAAACCACGATGTTAAGCGGAATAAGAAACAGAAGAAACATACTTCAAGTTCTGCCTATTCGGAAATTAAACAAAAAGGAAACTAAGATGTAGAAGTGAGATTACGGGGGTGGGTGGAAGAAGCCAGTAAAAAGAGGCTGGGTTCAATTAGTGCACACCTACCCAAGTAATGTATAAAATAAAGACAAAACTGATTGAAGTTTTAAAAATAAAAATACAAAACTATAACATGTTTGCATGCAGAACCTCCCACAGAAACTAAGGAAGGAACCGAGCATAGACTTAGAGAGGTCCCTAAAAACAATTTTAGCTTTGTTTAGAGTGGTCAGAAGAAACCCTGCTTTGGTAGAAACTTACTGACTTCAGTCTCCTCGTGTGACCCCCTCTTCTTCCCACTTTCTATCCTTAAGTGTGTGCCACCACGCAGTTGTCATGGGCTACATAATTCCAAACAAGCTATGTCATGTAAGCAACAAACAACAGAAGGAATCTTCTCCGGGCTTCCTGTCTCTGTCCACCTGTACCCAAACTCCCAGCCTCAAACTTGGTGCTTATTTTCTCCCCTCCCCCGCCCTTGTGTGAGGTGTGTGTGTGTGTGTGTGTGTGTGTGTGGGTGTGGG
>JADRCH010000031.1:16955358-16974300 GCA_019843965.1 Rhynchomys soricoides | reverse complement strand
GTGGGTGTGTGTGTGAGGTGTGTATGTGTGAGGTGTGTGTGTGTGTGTGGTGTGGGTGTGAGGTGTGTGAGGTGTGTATGTGTGAGGTGTGTGTGTGTGAGGTGTGTGTGTGTGTGTGGGTGTGTGTGGTGTGGGTGTGTGTGGTGTGTGTGTGTGTGTGAGGTGTGTGTGTGTGTGTGTGGTGTGGGTGTGGGTGTGAGGTGTGTGAGGTGTGTGTGTGTGAGGTGTGTGTGTGTGTGAGGTGTGTGTGTGTGTGTGTGGCAGAGATCGAGAGACAGAGAAGTTCCTTAAGCAATATGAGGCATTCTTACAGAAGATTTCTCAGTCAGTGTATAAAATTTACTATACTGTGCACTTACACATCTTACTTTTTAATAAAAGCATTATATTTTTGGGATTTAAACATTTGAGGTGTGGTCCTTCTCACTAATGGCTTGCTGCTGTAAAATATCCAATTGTGTGAGCAATGAGCAATAGACGTGTCTCTCTCCCTTAGCCATTTTGGTTGTTCCATTTTTACATTTTGCTATTTTTATACATAATGTTGCTGTGACAATTCTGGCACTGTCTCTTCCATGTTTGAGAGAAGCCCCAGGAGCTCCAGGATCATTAGGGTAAGTGTGTCTTCGTCTGCATTGGCAACCTCCGGCTGATTGTTTCTGTGACACCATTCTCTAGAGAAGAGCTTCAATATTTCTTGTTCCTGTCAAACATTAAAGACATCCAAATATGTCCGATGACACACTGTGCATTGACAAGATAGCTTAGAGACAAGGGCCCTTCTACAGCCTGCAGCCATTATTTTCTGGTAAATAATTTTTTAAAAAGGATATTCAATATTAAGAAGCACATAAGATATCAAATACAGCGAAGACATGGATAGAAAGGGTGTCATAAGGCACAGTCTTTCTCCTGAGCAGTGGCCTGGAGCCCAACTGATAAATGTCTGGGAGAGGAGCTCTCTCTTTTTCCTTTTTAAGTTTTATTTTTATTATGTTTACTTGTGTGTGTTCATCTGTGTTGGCTATGGGCATGTGACTCTAGGTGACTATATGGTCCAGAAGAGGGTGACAGTTCCCTTGGAGTTGGAATGAAAAGGTGGCTGTCAACTACCTGCTGTGAGTGCTGGAGACCAGCCTCTGGTCCTCTGCAACATCCGTTTACACTTTTAATTGCCAAGCCATCTCCTGTAGAATGAACAACCAGTACAAAGTCTCTGAAGGATGGAGTTTAGGAAGCTCCAAAACACTAAAATGAAGGGAGAGTGATCACCACACAGCAGAGGGGAGAGTTGGGTAAACTGAGGTACGGAAGTAGGTGTGGCTAGATCACATGGGCCTGGGAACAACAGTGCAATGGCTGAGTTTGTTATAGGCAAAATTAAAAGATATTAGAATTCTTAAATCAGGAAAAGTACAATCTCACACCCTTTGTTTCAACGATACCCTTACCACTAACGACCGCCCAAAGGGCCAAGCACTATGTGGACACCATAGGTTTTCAAAATCAGGAGCACACAAAGTTGGGGAGGAATGTAGGGTGAAGGGGAAAGTTGGAGGGGAAAAAGAGTAGATATAATATTCAGATCCAGGGAAAGCCGGTGTATGCTACCGAGCTTTGGAATGGTGTGTTCCCCTGTGACGCAGAGAGTGGGGGTTGGGGACTAGACCAGCAAGTCCTTCAGTAACAGGGTCCTGAAAGAGAGATCAGAAGATAAAGGCCAGGAGATCAGAAGATAAAGAGGATGAAGAGAGAGATTTTTTTAAAAAAAAGTTTGGGACCTGGAGGTCTTGTACAAGCTATGGCTTGAGCCAAGCAAGCTTATTTAAAAAGGACAGCGTTTTATATACTAGTTCCAGGGGAGAAATGGGGCTGTCCGAAGAAGTTACCCTATAATGGGTCAAAGTCAGCAGGACACTAATCAAACAGTGTTGCAAGAGAGGAACACAGGGTTTCTGGAGAACATTACATGGCCTTGGGACTGATAGCCAATAGCTCCATACAATGTGAAGAATTGAGATCTCAGGACCTGAGGTCACAGCTGCCCCGAGGCCCTGGCCCCAGGCCATTACTGGCTCTGCCAAGGTATTTCAGATTTAGAGAAGGAGCTCTGTCCTTCTCCTCACACTAGGGGCTCAGGGAAAGCCTTGGTTGGTCAGTCAGGCAAGCTCTCCATAGATACCAGAGGAAGATGTTCCCTCTTGGCCTTTCAGTTTTGATCTGTACGCTTAGGATATAAGTTTCAGCTCTTCCTCAACTTCAGTCTAACATGAAATGTAGAGATCCACAAACCATACATTGGAGTAGAACCTAAAGTCTGAATATATGTTGGGTAGAGCAGCAAATACATGGGATGCCGCCTGGTACAATAGCCAGCACCATAGAGCCTCAGAAGTTAATGACTATTGTGTGATATTTACATTCACAGCCATGCATGCACACATCAGGAGTCCTTCAGCTTGGACTCAAAGAAACCCACTGCCTCCAAGAGATCCCACCGCAAACTAAAGTCCTACTAGCAAATCAATTCCCCTTCTAGAAAAAGGAAGCCTGGCTGTGGGGCTTCCCTTAGGGACTCTTGTTCCTCTGGGTCCATAGAAAGTGGAAGCTAGTTTTCTGGATGGCTGTTTATCTTCCTAACCTCGCTTTGATTCCTCGATGACACTTCACTCCAGACAAGAAACTAGAGATAGAGATGCAAACAAGTCTTCAGGACACTCACCTGATAGTTGATAGTTGAGGTCTCCTGGTCTTTCTAGCCTGGCAAGCAGGGAGCCATCTGTCTTGACACTCTCCAGGTGCTGGCTCCTGTTCACAGGGCCCAGGAGCTGCTGGCAAGTTTTGTCCACCCAGTGCTGTGACTCATTCTGCTTGTACATTAGCCCTAAGTTCTCCACTCTCAATGCTCCTGGGCCACATTTTCAAACTTAGCTCAGACATATGTTGGAATCCAAAATAAAGGACTTGCATTTATCCCTGGTCAATGTCGTTTGGAGAAAGTGGGTGGTTAGAAAGGGTAACTAGTTATTTGGGAGTTAGAGGACCTGACTCTTGTCTCAGCACACTTGGCCATGAAGGAAGGCTAGCATGAGCCTGGAGCGAAGGCAGTCCCAAAACCCAGAGACTTCGAAGTAAAGCTTTTAGACATTCATCTTTAACTGACAAAGAAACATCATTTCAAAGGATATTGGGTTTGACTTTCTCAGATTCACAGTGATTTCTAGATGATTTCCCTTTCCCATTGCGGCCCTGCATCCTGCATGTGAGAGAGTCATGCAGTCCTGTGGGATGTAGTTAGCCAAGAACCAGAAGAGCTTCTGTCTTTCCGCAACCATGCCAAGCAAACTATCGGGGGGAGGGGGGTGGTGGACAAATTATTTTGGAAAGGGTGGTTTGTCTGTGCATATCTAAAAACTAGGGGGAAAATCCAGACAGCCAAGAGAAACAGACAAGCAATCCATTTGGAAGCAAGTTCTAGAGCATTCTTCAACTGCAGTGGCATGAACAAAGATTTGTGCTAAGTTTTTGTCTGTGCATGGATGTAAATGTGTGTGTGTGCATAGGGGTGTGTGTACATATAGGTGTGTGTGTGTGTGCATATAGGGATGCTTGTGGGCACATAAATATGTGTGTGTGCATTGCATATAGGGTGTGTGTATGTGTGTGCCTACAGGGGTGTGTATGCACATAGGTGTGTGTACATATAGGCATGTGTGTACATATGTGCACATGACATGGCACACAAGTAAAAGTCAGATGATAATTTTTGGAAGCCAGTCCTTGACTGTCAATCTTGCCTTTTTAACTTTGTCTTATTTATTTGGTTAATTAGTTCATCATCATCATCATCATCATCATTATCATGTATATGTGTGTGTGTGTGTGTGTTGTTGTTGTTGTTGTTGTAGGGTACATGTGCCAAGACTCATATATGAACTTCAGAGAACCTTATGGGGCAGATTCTTCCCTTCCATCTTTGCAAGGGTTCCGGGGATTGGACACAGGTCATCTGGTTTGCAGAAAGCACATTTAGCTGCTGAGCCAAGCACCAGCCAAGCACTTCATTTTGAAGCATGATCTTTCTTGATATTTTTGCTATTACATAAGCCAGGCTAGCAGGCCCTCCAGGTTAGCAGGCCCCCAGGCTAGCGGGCCCCTAGACTAGCAGTCCCCCAGGCTAGCAAGCCCCCAGGCTAGCAGGCCCTGGAGCTTCCTCCTCTCTCCACACACTCTATCCTGCAGGAATGCCAGAATTACAGATAAGTACCACAGCACCCAGCTTTTACAGGGACTCCAGGGTTGAAGTCAGGTTGTCAGGTTTTCATGACAAATACTTTATCGACTTAGCAATCGCCCTAATCCTTATGGTTTTGAAAGTTAGAATATTAAGATATATATATTAATATATTCCATGAGGTGACCTCATGGAATGGCAATAAAATGTTAATAAATAACTTCAGGCTGTAAAGTTACAGGTGACAGCATACCTTCTGGAACAACATTGCTTCTATAATACAAATTTTCTAGTTTACTATGCAACAAATATTTCTAATACTATCTACTCATGGAAATTGCCATGGCCACTGCCTCATGGCTTTTCTCGCTCGGCATTTGTTGTCTTAAGCAGGGGAAGAGAGCTTCTACGTGCTACACAAGCTGCCACTGAACTTCCTTGATTCACTCGCGACAGCTCCACCTGGTTTCTCTACTCCTAGAATTTGTTCCTAGCCAATGGCCTCTGACAAAACCTACTCCAAAGGTTACAGTGAAAACGCTTCCGTAGAAAAACCAAGACAAGATGCTTAAGAGGAACCAACAGCTTGCTTTGGCACTGGGCAGATGCCATTGAAATCTTGCAAATTGCTACTGGAGTTAACGCTGGATTTTGAAGATCTTACTGTAAACACCATGAACACTCCTGATGAGTTTCCTGTAGGTGAGCTAGGATGTTGAGGGAGAGGTCATGTGACTGCCTGATTTACTACAGCTACATCAGTGCTGCTCTGATTGCCTTCAGAGAAATGGACGGTCAGTCACACAGCCAGCCTGCCTATACTTGACAACACTGGCCATTTTGAACTCTCTGGTGAATGCTTTGAGGAAGCGTCCCAAGTTCTCCACAGAGTGTGCTGGCTCTTGAAGGTGTAGCCTCAGCCAGGCAGTTTTGAACAATTTGTACTAGATTTATTGCTGACTTGCACCTCAATGAACTCCAAAGGATGTTGTATCCTCTCCTACCCAGGCCAGAGAGGGAGCACATACCCTGGTGGCCTAGTACAGAGACTGCCACAGCTGGAATACAAGTGATAAGTGTCTGTAGAGTCCTCCATTTGTAAGTAAAGTGCTCTGATTGGGACCAAGACCCTTTTCCAGCTGTCTAAGCCTTCTGTTCAGACTCACTCAGCTGGACACCCTGCTGCACCCTTCCATTGCAACACTAGCTCAGTGAAAGGCTTCTACAGAGTGAATGATCTCTCTCTGAGAGGCGCAGGGCAGCTGGCTGCCTGGCAACAAGAGGAGTTCCCAGTCAGTGACAGGCCCAACGGCCCAAGTGCAAAAGTGACTAGTGGTCTAACTGCTGAACAGGAGATTGCATCTCCTGTAATTTTCCCTTTTCTAGAATTTGTTTGGCTACACACACACACACACACACACACACACTCAGTTATGCACGCACACACCTTAATTCTGTCTTAAAACAAAACAAAAAAACAAGTATTCTTTTTTTTAAAAAGCTGGATATTTACTTTATTTACATTTCAAATGTTTTCCCCTTTCCAGGAAACCCTTTGGAAACCCCTATCCCATCCCCCCTCCCCTGCCTCTATGAGGGTGCTCCCCCACCCACTCGCCCACCCACTCCCATCTTCCCGCCCTGGCATTCCCCTACACTGGGGCATCTACCCTCAGGCCCAAGGGCCTCTCCTCCCACTGATGGCCAACAAGGCCCTCCTCCGCCACATATGTGGCCAGCACCATGGGTCCCTCCGTGTGTGTTCTTTGATTGGAAATAACAAGTATTCTTGTATTCTGACATCCTAAGTTCAAGACAGCACCCAGGGAAGGAGGAAGGACAAGACGGCGGGAGAAAGGATGAGGGAGAGCACGGTTTCTTTCTTTCTGAGATTGGGCGACATTTCACTTTTAAGTCCATGCATTTTCCTTTTAATTTCGTGACTTCATTTTTTTCTTTAGGGCCGAGTAGGATTTCTTTTTGTAAATATAAAGTACATTTTTATTATTCATCTATCTGGGTGGACAGCTAGGTTGCTTCCACTTCCTTGCTATAGCGAACAGAGCAACAATCAATACTAGGGTGGGAATAGCTCTGTGAAAAGCTATGGAGTTCTCGGGGCCCAGTGCTCAGGAATGAAATCGCTGGGTCCTATGAGAGTTCTATTCCTCGGGTGTTAGGAAGCTCCATGCTACTTTTCATAATGACTGTATTAAGTTGCACTGCCACCAATGTAGAATAAGACTTCTCTTAGCATCTTCCTAACATCTGGTGTGGGATTTGTTAATGGTAGCCATTCTGACAGAGGTCAGAGTACTTGTAATTTACTTTTCCCTGATGACTCAGGATGTGGTACACTTTAAAGAGATATTTATCATCCCTTTTTGTTTCCATCTTTGAAACCTGTCTGTTCAATTATTCACCCATTTGCTGACTGGCCATCTTGTGCCTTGGCGTTTGGTTTTTGCAGTTCATTTTAGAGTCTGGACATTAGCCCCATGAATCCAATTGTGTGGAAAACACAGGACTTGAGAAGCATCGAAGCAGAACAGAATCTCGGTTAATGACTAAGTGTTCAGGAGGGACTGCCACTGTCCACAGCCCTCTGGGTAAACAAGGCACTGCATGAGACTCAGGCAAAGCAGAACAAGGAAAATGCCTGAGAAGGGAAAAACATCAGGAGCCAGAGAGAGAAATAAGCATCTGACAAAAGCAGAGGTGAGAAGCAGGCAACACCTGCATCAGAGAAGTCTGAGGAGTCCTTCTCAGACAGTCAGACAGACAAGCCCCAGACTCTCCCTAGACCAGGAAGCAACAACACCCAAATGACACCACGGGCAATCCATTCTAGGTAAAAAGTCCTTTAAAAGGTTGAATAGAGATGGCTGCCAGCAGGCTTCCATCCTAGCAGGTGTCAACAGGATCCTACCAGCCCACAGTCTAGCAAGACAGGCCTGACTGGTCCAGCAGCTCCCTCACTCAGAGAGGAGGTGTTGGTGTTTCATCTTCAGATTCAAGATGAATTAATAAACAGGAGTTAGCTGCCTGAACCAACCAAGTCTTTCTCAGCAGACCCTTGAGCAGTCTTAAGCCAGAAGAGCATGCCTTTGGAAGACTGGTGCTCATTTTAAATATCGTCATCCATTCCTGTAAGGTTTTCCTTCTCCAAAACTTCCTTGGGCATGTGCTCACACATGCAAACACCCACCTCCCCCAACACACAGAGGTCTTAATTCTGTTTGTAAAATAAATATTACACCCCAACTTCCTCTCCCCTGTCTCATCTTACACATGGTTTCTTGTCTAGAATCCCTTCTCCCAGTTACCCTTGCTACTGTAATGATTCATTTCTGCAGTTTATTTTATTTTAGTGAATGTGAAAACACTTTTCAATGTATCATTCACTAGCTGCTAAAACTAAGCAGGTCTATTTGGAAGTTCTATCCCAGGAAATGGATGGAGGTGCTCCAGGTGTGACATGGACATAGATGAAGTCTTACCAGAGAGAGCAAAGCTGGGCTTCAAAGAAGCCAGGTGCTCTGCCCTCAATCAGACTCATGACTGGTGAGGAATTCATAATTTGCATCTTTGAAAGCAGGTGGTACTCTTAATGGAGAAACAATTCTAGAGACCTCTATCTCCAAGAGAAGCTAGTTCAAAATAAGCCGGGAAGGGCATTTGATGGAGAGACATTATATAGACGTATTAACAGAGTTAGAGCTAACCTAACATGTTGCTAAAACAAGCATTAGTTGATCAAAGAACAAAAGCAAGCTGGAACATTGGATTCTTTGGGTGAATAATTAAGGAGAAGTAACTTTTTCAGACACTAGACTGAAAACTTCTGTGTACCTACATTTTAATTTTTTTATTGAGTAGTTTACTCGGTGAAACGAAGAACACTGAACTCAAGCTTTATAGTACATTTCTTTCAGATACCTTGCTTATTTCTCTGAGAGATATGGATATTTACCCATAAGGCTAATGGGGCAATAAAGTATCAATAATGGTAACAGTAATATAAGATGTACATTTATCATCAGTTTAGTGTTGTGTTGGGAATTAAGCCCAAGGCCTCAGCTAGGCAACTGGTCTACCACAGAGCAGCAGCCTAGCCCTTAAACCACTCCATAAACAAAAGTAACAGATGGGTCTAAGGAAGGGAAGTCGGGCTTCACAGAACTTCCTGTTTGACTGTCAACCTCATACCTTGTCTTAGCTGGAGCTATCATTGTTGTAAAAAACACCATGACCAAAGCAACTTCAGAAGGAAGGTTTATTTGGCTTATACCTCTACATCACAGTTCATGATTGAAGAACTCAGGACTGAAACAGGGCAGGAGCTGATGCAGACGTCATGGAGGGGCGCTGCTTACTGGCTTGCTCTCCCATGGCTTGCTCAGCCTGCCTTCTTATAGAACTGAGGACCACCAACCCAGGGATGGCACCACTCACTATGGGCTGGGCCTCCCCCATCAATTTCTAATTAAGAAAATGCTCTACAGGCTTGCCTACAGCCCAAAATTATAGATGCATTTTCTCACTTGAGGCTCCCTCCTTGCCCGTGACTCTAGCATGTATCAATCTGACATTAAACCAACCAGCACAGACCTCAGCTCCCTTACCCCCAGAGTACCCTGCAAGCAACCTTGTTGTTAATACCAGGCCTTGGAAACCGTGTAAGATGGAGAAAGGACAGAGAAACCAATTTTCAGTGATATTCAAAGGAGGCTTTAACAATTTATTGGAAAACAAGTTCAGTTTATTGATCCATAATATGCACTGTACATAAATTTTGTGGTTTATGATATATAATATTTGGCACTTGCTGCAGAATTATAAAATCAAGTACTTTAATAATAAAAATAAAAAAACACCCTTCATCATTGACCAGTATAAATATAAATTAGTTTACAAAGTCATTAAAATGGCTCAATACTTTCTCTATCATACGTAAAATTCAAAAGGCAGGAGAGAGGAAAATATAAATTCTGCTAAACCAGTTTTAAACACTGGTAATTAATACATGGTTGTGTATGCAAACTTCTGCAACACTTGGCCTTTTAAAAAACCATCAGAAAGTACGGTGAAATCTAAGTATTGGGGAAAGCATGATCCTCAGCTGACACCAGATACTTCTGGGGTGAACGGGGAGAAGTTATGGGAAGTTCCCACTGCCCATATGTGATGTTTCATCCTCTTTGACTGCCCCTGGGAAGCATCAATGACTCTATGTTCTTGCTGAGGGGCTTTCTCGGCACAGGTTCTGTTCCCCCTCAGTCTCCGGTGTCACAAGATTTGTGGTTCTCTGGCCTTGCTCTCCCCTTTACACTTTCTGGCCAAGTTTCCAGAAACTCTCATTCACATGTAATATACACACACACCAACACATTTTCTGGATGACAGATGAAAAAATTATCAGCAAAATTAAACCATTAAAGCATTGTGGGTCAGGATATGACCTCACTCTGTCAGACTTTTGGCTGCTGTCTGGGACAGCCTTTCTTTCTCTACTCCAGCAATCCAGTGATCTACTGTCAGGTTGGATCCAGGAGAAATGAGGTCAAAGCTGAAGAGTCAAAATCCCAAATTGTATGGTTTTTGTCTACTTCTATGTCAGTGAGAAGACGCCTTTAAATAACATTTGTGCTCACCCATAGCAGATGTTCAAAGTCTGAAAGACAGAAAGGTATCCCCATGCATACACCCCTTAAAACTGGGTTTGTTCTGGGCATGTGAACTCGGTTTTTTAATCTTCCAGAACTGTGAGGATTATTCTGAAGACAGTCATTAAGTTAAAGATAAACAAACAAAAGACTTCTGTACCACCAAAAAATTATTTTTCTTCTTTCATTTTTAGTTGAGAGAAGAAATGTTGACCTTTGGGGAACCAGTATTGAAAATAAAAACGCCATACTGAAAAATCTGAAGATAGGTGTTATAAACCCCTGCCAAAACATGCCTCCACTCAGTTGCTTTCCAAAGAACACCTGGGTCTCCCCCCATGAGTACTGAGTAAGTACTGAGTACTGAATAAGTACTGAGTACTGAGGTAAGCGCACAGGGCTAGACCTGAAACCAAAAAGTCAGAGCACAGGGACAGAAACCAGAAAGTTCAAGGTCTCGGTCCAGTAGAGTTCAGAGTCCTTTTGTTAAATAGGTCAGTCTCTCTCTTTATAAAATTAGAATAATTGCAAATTTAAACATGATTATCCAAGAACACTTTAAAATAAAGGCCTTAGCAAATCTATACCATCTGTTTCCATTGCAGAAAGCAGTGAGCAGACAGACAGACCCACTACCGCTCCCTCAGAAGACTGATTTCTGCTAGTAAAGAAACAACCTTTTTACAGAGAAGCAGAAGGGTTGGAATGACAGATAAGAGGGACTTGAGTGGACAAGTCTTAGAGTAAGCTGAGATTGGGCAGTTGGGATGTTAGCATTGAAATAAACTTTAAACTTTAGGAAACTCCTTGTCAGGTGGAGAAAATGCAAGAGAGAATTGTAGGCACGGGAAGTGGGTGTCAGGGCAAAGCCGAGGCGTGCTGAGGGCAGGTACAGAGGTTCCAGAGGTTGTTCTGCAGTCGCACAGCAGGATGGTGACGAGGGGACTGACTGGAGCGCACTGGGACCAGAGAAAAAGGGGAGGAGCAGGCATAGACTTTAGCTTCTGCGCAGAAGAGCCTCAGAAGAGCCTCAGAAGTGTTGCAGAGCCTGGGAGGGGGATTAAGTCCCTCCGGCAGTGGGGGGTAGGGTAAGAGAAGAGTCTCATGAGGTAAATCCTCAAACTGCCTGTGACAGGACGGAGGAAGGAAGCATTGCATTTATTTCCAGAGAAGCAATTAGCCCGGTTAAATACAGGAGGAAGAAACCTGTGGGTGGGTGGCTTCCTTCTACAGTTAATTTAAAATCCAGTCTTCTGCAGAAAGCTAAAGTGACTGCAGGGAAGGGAACTCCAGAGAATCCTTCTCCACTGAAATGGCGGTTTTAAAAGTCTACACAGTAAAATGTAGTCTTTGAAAACTAAGTTTGGCGGTCGAGGTACCTGGAAAATACCAGGAAGAAATGCCTTCCACTGTGGGGTATTAGGCTTAAGGGAGCCACTTCTTTGATAACGACCCCCAAAGTGACCTCAGACAACCACAATCCCACTGTGAGACTCCACAGAATCAAATGAAACCACCCACACGTGTGGCCATTTCCTGAAGCTTCCTACTCTCAGTTCACCGCCTCAACTGTTAATGAAGCATCCAGAGTAGCCTCTCTGAGCAACCATTGCTCTGGGGCTTCCCACGTTCTCTGCTCTGAACGGCCCTGGCCACCAAGTCCGATCCCTTCACAATCCAATTCCAGGTGATCTGGGACAAGGGACTGCACAGGTTTGTTTCGTGACTGTTTTCCTGGGAGGCACAGCCCAGCTGCAGCATCTTATGACAGGAGGCATTCCAAAGTTCTTGGCCTGCCCACTTTTGCCACGCTAGCCGAGTGGTAAGTGTGTCTCTGCGGGTAGTTTCTCCTTAGCGTCCTGCACAGGATCCAGGGTTAGTAAGTGATGTTTAGACAAAAGTAATCGCCGTTGGGCTGGCATCTGATATCTTAAGTTTTTCCAGAACCTGGTCTTTGCAGACTGCGGTCTTTCTTTAAAGTCTCCTGACCAGCAAATGGCTCCATGTTTCTGCTTAATGAACTGAATAGATTCTGACATTTTCTCATAGTCTTGGATTTTCTCCAACTCAAGCAGGATAATTTTAATTCCTTCCCGGATGAGAGCATTGTATATTGCTATTTGCTCTTCAGATGATTTGCCCTGCCAGCTGAAGCCTCCCATATCTCTCACTAAAATGATAATCAGCCTCCTGCTTTTCTTTATGTTTTCATTAGTAACCTCGATGGAATCTGCAAGACACAGAGCACAATGCAGTCAGACAAGCAGCCATCAGTACATTCTTGCCTGAACTCAAGACTCAACGAAGTTCTTCCCAGACTCTTTTCTATGTCTCCTGTTGCTTCTTCCTTGCCTTATTTGAGAGTCAAAGACAATTTACAATTAAAATTTACATACCAGCTCAAAAACTGACCCACGAAAGACAGACTTTGCTCTTAGAACCTGGAAAACCCCCAGTCAAAAAATTTTAAACTTCTTATTAAATTGATTGTTCTATAATACCCCTAGTCTATTAAAGCAGTTGCGGATGATTAGATCTAACTAGTCATTAAAATTTCCAGAATAATAAAAGTCAATTTAACATTGACTTTTACAAACTAAGAGCAAATTAATACCATGCACAGTTGAAGAAATTCTTCAGTCTTCGAATGTGTACAAGGGCGCCAACCTTCGAGAATCACGACCCCATAACTAACTCCACAAGAAGCATTTACGTACCTTCTCCAACACAGTCGTCCCGTCCACAAATGAACAGCTTGTACCCAAACTGTCCCTCCAAGACCTCGGGCAACAGTTTAAAGGCAAAAGTATCCAAGTTTGAGAAGGATCCCTCTTCGAAGGTCTTGGGATAGAGAACATAGGCATCGTAGGTCTTTCCATCTGAAGCTAAAGGGGAAGTGAAATACATTAGAGCCGCCGCCGTGACAAGAAAGGGATTTGATAAACATTCGTTTCTGCCCAAAAGAGTGAACACAGGAGAGGCTGCAGCTTCGTTTCCTTAGGGAACAACGCATCTTCTCACACGTTTTAAAAGTGTGAGTTAAAGTTTTCCTCATATAGTTAAACAGTCTCCACATTAGTTTTGATTGTCAGCTTGACAGTTTGAGAAGATAGAGCCTAGGCTGAGAAAACTCCCACTAGACTAGCAAGAGAGAATTTTCTTGACTAATGATTGGTGTGAGAGGGCCCGGCCCACTGTGGGCGGAGCCATCCCTAGGCAGGTGATCCCAAATGGCTTTAGAAAGTGAGTTGAGCAAACTAGGGGGAGGAAGCCAGTAAGCAGCACCCCTCTATGCTCTCTGCTTCAGTTCCTGCCTCCAGGTTCCTGCCCTGATTTCCCCAGAGATGGACTACAAGCTGTGAGGTAAAATATGTCCTTTCCTCAACAAGCTGTTGTGGCCATGCTGTTTTTATCAGAGCAATAGAAATCATAACTAAGACAAATAGTCACAGAGGCTATAACCAGACTGTAACTTTTGACTATTAACAAAAATTACCATTCTATTCTTTTGAATGTATAAAATATAACATAAATAATAGAATTTTATATACACTAGCACTAACTTTTAAAGCATGAACAATCTTTTCCTATTTCAAAATGATACTTTTTTCATTCCTTATAAACTTCATACATGTAAGGAGTGTATTCTGATCATATCTACCTGTCCCTGCTCTACTCCAACTCCTCCCAGAGCCTTCCTCTGAGCGTCCCTCCTCCTAACTTCATGTCCTTCACTTATGTCCCTGAGTCCAGCTAGTGTCCTTTATACAGGAATCAGCACAGAGCCATCTTCTGGAGCACAGGCAGCCTACCAGGGGACATAACGCCAAAGACTGACTGTCCCCAGCAGCCAGCCGCTCTCCTCAGCTAGGGGTGGGGCTTCATGAGCTTCCCACTCTCCATGGCTGGATCTCACAAGCAGCTTTAGCTTCTTTTCTAACATTGACAATGTGCAAATCGTTCCTATATCTCCTTCAACTTGTACATCTGACTTTCCCTATAGAATATTGTTTGTTATGCTTGCAAGTGTGTGTGTGTGTTTATGCTTGCATGTTGAGTTTTTTTAAAAAATGTTTTTCACTAATATACATACGTCAACTCTAAAATGGTTCCACGCTTCGTTGCGACACTGTCATCTATGTGTATAATTTACCCAGGTCATTTTTGCTCCTCTCTCACAATTCCTTCTTAAATCCTATGTTTTACTACAAAATTGACTGTACGTAGCATTGAATGCCCCCTATATTCATGCAATATGACCAGACCCTTATCACTTTTTCTTACCCTAGTGTCTAAATACCTCAAGCCTACATTCGATTTACTTTTCTTCCTATATTAGTTTGATATGATGCTGTGATATTCTAGAGAAAACGAATTTTCTTTGGGTATGGAAATCTTTTTATTTCATTTGAATGTGGGTCATGGAGTCCAGAGGGCACATGCAGCACAGAGCATGCCTGAACAATGGATTCTGGGTAACTAAATTACAGCCAAGTGCTCTAAAAGCCCGTACACCCTACCAATATGGAGTAGGGTGGTAACTTAGGCATGAGTGGTATCAGGGCTTCTCAGTTATGAAGCTGAACAAGAATAAGTGTTCCTCTCAAATAAGCCCATGTCATTCAGTGCGAACGTTATTCATCATCTTCGACTATCTAGAGAAGACATTTTGTGGAATATAGAATTATACCTTTTGGGGGAAGAAAATCAGAGCAGGAATCCCTGTACCAAAGCACTATGTCAACCTTGAAGACCTTATAGATGCAAACACAGCATACAATTGTAACTGTGAGGATGACAAAGGCCCCGATGAGGTAATTCTTGAAGTCAGGGACTACAACAGAAAAGAGGAGAGAATCATTAGAAAGGAAGAATGGAAACTCTTGGCATGGCAATTTGAAGACGTTTACCCCAGACAAAGTGTATTCAGGAATCACTTTGCCAGACCCACATCTGTCCATTCAGTATCATCGGTACCAATGGCCACTAGTGAGCTGAGCAATGAAATTCTATCAAGAATTAAGGTGCATTCTTTTAAATTTCCACCTAAAGCAAGATGTGCTAGAAGAGAAAACACACTGGGAACCACAGAGATAGAGTTCAGGGCAGCACAACAGAAGTCAAAAGCCTACAGGATTTCCTGAGCAAGGAGAGCATGTCAGGAAGAAAGAAAAAATGGCGGCAGGAGAAGAGGGTGGAGAGGTGGGGGCGGGGGGAGGGAAAGAATTCCCAAGATGAAAAGCAATGAAAACATCATTTTGCTGCCAAGATATGGGTAGCATCCAGTGAAAATCTAAACATTTAGTGATTTTACTTCTCTGTTTTATTTATTTTGTTTACATTTGTATCCATTTTTAGTCAACTATGAAGTATTTAAACAATACTGCACATCTGTACACATGCCCTGTTTTTCTTAGTCGACTTTAGTATGGTTTAGTATATAAACAATATTTCACAATCATTTTCAGGTTTTTTGGACTATACTAATTTTTGAAAACCAGCGGTCTCAGACATCCTTGTTATAAGCGGGGTATTTATGCTTTCTGTGTATAGCCATCTTGTTTGGTCATGTGCTTAAACATATTCAAGGGGTGCTTGCAATGAAGCAAATATAGGTAGCTATCGGCCAAGGAGAAGAAGAAGAAGCAGAAGGGGGGGAGGAAGAGAAGGAGGAAGAAGAGGAGATGGGAGAGAAATGGGTAGTATCCTAGTCAAAGAAACTAAGAAGGGTCCCTGTGCCTGGGATACAGGATACCTTCGAAGCGGTACCGGACAGAGGTAGGCAGAGAGGTTCAGCCACTGGTTCCAGCCAGTGGGATGGAAAGATCAGAGAATTCAGGACAAGAAGCAAAATGGATGGGAAGTCATAGGTGAAGAAGGAGCAAGGGGCATTCCAGGCAAAGGAAAGCACACTGGGATCCACCAGACTAAGCAGTTTTTAAGTTAAGCATTTGATACTCACCTGGGTATTTTAACCACACGTGCGCTGACTCTAAAATATTGGTGTTCTTAACCAAACAGATAAACGGATAGTGATAAAACTTCTTTCTGACTTGTGAAACGTTAAGTGTTGTAATGAGTGTGTACTTTCTTTTAGCTGAAGGATGCTCCACACTGTTCAAGAGAAGGGGTGGGTGTTAATAAAATAGAGCTGTTAAGATGCCTCAAGCACGGAAGAAGCCCGACAGGCCCAGCTAACCGCTATTTGAAACATACATTACAGCTCAAGTAATCACCTTCCCAAGTCATGGGTATAACAGCTTGTTGTCAAGACAAATCTGAATTGTGTAACCTCAAGGTCAGGAACACTCAGCAGCAAGGAAATCAACATGAATTAGCAGCTTGCGAGGAATAAAAACCAACACCCCCCCCATACACACACACACTCTCTCTCTCTCACACACACACACACACTCTCACACACACATACACACACACTCACACAGTCTCTCACGTACACAAACACACACACTCTCACACACACACATGCTCACACACACTCACATACACACACTCTCTCACTCACACACACTTTCACACATACACTCTCACACACACACACTCACACACACACTCTCTCACACACACATACACACACACTCACACAGTCTCTCATGTATACAAACACTCTCACACACACATGCACATGCTCACACACACTCACATACACACACTCCCTCACTCACACACACTTTCACACATACACTCTCACACACACTCACTTAAACACCCACACACTCTCTCTCACACACACATATACACACTCTCTCACACAGACTCACACGCACATTCTGACACACATATACTCTCTCTCTCTCTCACACACACACACACACACACACACACACACACATGTGACAGGGACAGATGACAAAGAGTGTTGCATATGAAGGAACAAGGAGGGTTTAACTGAAACCCCGGAGATCTTTGTCCATCCTCCAGAGACTGAGGCTGAGCATCTGATTCTTGATTCCATCCATGTGCCTTTGCAGACTCTACTTAATACACATGAAAAGCACCTCACTGCAGTGCTGTCACAGCACAAAATGGGACGTAAGAAAGGGGCTTTTAGCCACTGTGGAATTTGTGCAATGACACAGATTTTTAACAGCAACAACAAAAACCCAGAAATTCTCACAAATACTGTCTAACACTTAGCAAAGCTCAAAGTGGGCAGCAAAGGGCAAGGAACAGCCAACCTTCAGCTAGCCCTCAGTCTTAGACTCAAAACTCAAGCAGGTGTGTCACAGAATGTAGCATCCAAATTGATTGGCAAACTCACAACTGATAGTCTTCGGCAAGGATTGGATCGTTCCATTCAATTTCCGATCCATTCCACGTCCAGTAGACAAGGTCTGAGAACTGGCCTGTGACGTTGCAGATCAGTTGTACCATGGACCCTGAAAAACAATGCATTTGGCTTTAAAGACTGTTGCCGTTATTAGAATCTATCTGTATTTATGAGTGACTATTGAATAAGAATGTTAAAGTATAGAAAAGCAGAATGAGAGAGGAAAATTTCCCTAATCCTCATTACCCAGAAAACACCACTGTTTGGTTCTTTATATATCCCAGTCTTTCTCTTTAGACAACAGCAGTCCGTGAATGGGATCTCATTGTCTATTAATTTGGAATTATTGTGGCTGGGAACTTCAGCCCCATGATTGGTCTTCAGCAATACCCTGTTGCTATGAGACCACTTAGAGTTTCATCATATAATTACGCCCTAATGGTATGGTTATTATTGAGTGGAATTTCTAAAATTTCATTATTGTGACTAATAATTTAAGGAACATCCTGCTTACATTACTGTTTTCACAAATCTACAAGCATTACTTGGAATGAGAACCTGGAGACACCCTTGCCTTGCCAAATCTCCCGTCCTCACAAGAAGATAGAGTTTCAAATCCAAACTCCAATCAGGTAAGGCTCGATCAGTTCACTCATCCTGAAGCAGCATGTGCAGCTGTCATTTCACACAGACCCCCAGAAAACAAGGGTTATTCACTAACCATTGTCCACCAAAAGCGGCTCAATTTCCACTTAAATATTTTTCTTCCATGAGTGGCTCTGGAGCAGGAACTGAGGGCCCAGAGTACACTAGATATGATCTTCATCACAGCCCAGCCCACCTGCATCTTTTTTCTATTACTTGCTTTTTATTTATTTTACATGCATGGGTGTTTTGCCTGCATATAGGCACCACACATATGTGTGGTGTCCCAGAAGGTGTTGGATCGTCTGGAGCTGGTGATTGTTGTGGGCTGCCATGTGGTTGCTGGGGGCTGAATGCAGGTCCTCTGGAAGATCAGCCAGTGATTTTAACCACTGAGTCATCTCTCCAGCCCCTCCCACCTACACTTCTTGAATGACTGGTGAAATAACCCACGTTTCCTTGGTTAGTATACTCCTCACACATAAGATATAACGTTTAGCCTCTCTGCCAAAATGAGCTCACTGGTGTCTGGCTGCTCTTCATTAATCAATGACCCCTCCTCTTCATAGACATGAACACTTCCCAGGAAGATTTTCAGGCTAGCTGTCTTTATTTTTGTTTATGAAAATTCATTGATGTTGATCATTTGTCTTTTCATGGCCAAAATTTATGAGGCATTCCTTACTGTATCTCTCCTTGTTCACATTTTTTTTCTAAAAGCCCTCTCCACTACCAAACCGGGAAGGAGCTGAAGTATGTATTAGTGCAGGCATTTGATAATTCCATTGCCTTTTGATCCTGAAGCCTTCTGGGATGTCATGCATTATCTTCTAGGCTATCTAGAACATAAAGTTTTAGTCTAAGCAGTTGACCATTGGTTGATATGAAACCTCTTTTCTAAATTATGTTACCTTTATTGTAGGATAACTTCTCATTTATTATTTACTTTCTCAGTAGAAGTAAGTGTACACGCCTATGTTTATCACCCTCTGTGTGGTGTGTGTGTGTGTGTGTGTGTGTGTGTGTGTGTAAGGATGCAGGTGTACCTGTGTGAGTGTATGTATCTGTGTATGTATCTCTGTGTGTTTAAGTGTGTGTGTGTGTGT
>JADRCH010000031.1:16945016-16955348 GCA_019843965.1 Rhynchomys soricoides | reverse complement strand
TGTGCGCGTGTAAGGGTGCAGATGTGTACGCATGTGTGAGGAGGCTCAGCAACAATCTTAGATGTCCTCAGGAACACTACTCACCCCCTTTGAGATGGGTTTCCCACTGGCATTGTAGAGCTCACCTATTACTGCAGACTGCCTGGTCATCCAGCCACAGGTCTGCACCTGTCTCTGCCTCCTCAGCACTGAGCTTACAAATGTGCATCCCCACACCCAGCTCTTATCATAGACGATGCAGTCAAACTCAAGGCCCCCAAGCCTTAACTGATGGACTCACCCCATCTTCTTCCTGTTTTATTGTTTTAAAGACAGAACCCATCTGTGTTCAAGGCTAACCTCAAGCTCACAATACTACTGCCTGGACTTCCCAAGCTATAGTGCACACCGCCAGCTTAACACAGCTCTCTCTCTGGAGGCTGTAAAGACTGGCTCATACATGACAGAAAGGGACACACAATACTGCAATGATCAGGATGGATCTATTCTTGACTTTTTAAAAAGCTTGGAAAGCATTTCATAGAACAATTATCATTTCTGACGTACACAGTCTTACCTCTTACAGGCTAAAAGATTAGCTCGAACTATAAAAAGTCTGTGCTAATTAGATAAATTAGGTATCATTAGCACATGGCTGCTGTTTGCACAGATAGTGAGGTTCCATTGAAAAGCAGGCGTAGGAGAGTCTGATATGGTTAGATTTTTGTCTTAAGAGGCAAAAATTTAAAATTAAGAAATAAATTCAAACCATTTAAAACTCATTTAACTATACAATGGACAGTGGACAATGTACCACTGCCCCTTTGTGGCTTGTGATGTGTGTGTTGTGAAGGTGCATGTTATTTTCATCTTGAGTCCAGGGATAACGACTTCACCACATCCTGCCGGAAGCCTGCTTACCTGGGTCAGCTTCCATCGTCTCATTCCGTGGGCTCATGATCACAGGTCTGTCCCTCTTACTTTCATCTGCAAAATGGAAACCCACAGAGCTCCTGAGCCTTTGTCCAGGCAGATCACAGGTAATACCAGCACTGAGCTAACACTGAATTGGATCTGGCTGGACAGTCCCTCAAGTACAGCAGGAAATGGGAAGTGAGGAAGAGGAGGAGAGACCTCAGAAACTGAACACCTGAAGCAAGGCTAGACCATATACACTACAGAGCTGGACCATATAGGTATTTTCCAACCTCCGATCACACACACACACACACACACACACACACACAGGTACACCTGCACTCTTACATACATGTGTGTACATGTACACACAAAGATAAACACACACACACACACACACACAAGAAATGAAAGAGAAATGTGTATAAATACACACATCTCTATTAAAAAATTACAAACATTATTGAGAATTTACACTGTACACAGAACCTATGTGCACAGGATCCTGGGGGTCAGAACGCTCCCCTCTCGCTGCAAAATGGGAAAGGCAGTAACTATAACAGCCAGTGCTGGACCCAACATGCTGAGTTATTATGGCACCAGCACATCACCTACTGATAAGTGACAGGCAACTTGGCATAATTTATTTAAATAGGCAGAAAGCTTTCAAGAGGCCTCTAAAAATTAATCTCCTGCTTCTTTCCAAGATCAGTACGGTGGGCTGATCTGTGGCTGAGGAGAAAGAACAAGAAACAGACTAGATGGCCAGTAGTCCTCCATAGGCAGGTAAGCAGGGGAATCTCAGGAGGACACAGACTGGACTCCATCTTTCCTATAGATAGGACAGTACATGCTTAATAAGTGACCACTCAAAGTTAGATCTAGTCGGCGCTTGTGGGGTCAAAGCAAGGGTTAAGTTTTTATTCAATTAAACTAGTCCATGAAGAAGAACTGACTATAAAATACGGAGAACTCAGCTATGTGTATGGTGACCCTATCGTGAGCTTGCAACTGTGTCCCAGCAAAATCACTCGAAGATGATTCATCCAAAAAAAGTCCTGGTTACGTCAGCTTCTTGTTACTGAAAACTACCCTTTACAGAAAGGATAGGGTTGGTAGCCCTGAAAACATTAAGAACAGTCGTCACTCGCCTGCTAATCGTGCATCTGTTTTATGGCAAGGCCTGCTTTGCCTCAGGCACGTGACCACAGGCTGTGCTTACCTCATCTCTAATCTTCCCAAGGCCTTACAGGCCACACCATCTTACTACAGAAGAGGAGACACACTTAACGGTTAAGTGATGGGGGAAACCAAGCAGTGCATTCTGGGTAACATCTCCCAACTCCTGGGAATCTACTCCATGACTGACTGCTATGTTGTACTTTTGGGTTTGTCTGTTGCAGGCCTGGGAGTAGGACCCAAGGTTCCACACATGCATGACAAATGCCCCACCACTGTGCTACATCCTCAATGGCAGTGACTCCTGTAGAGTCAGGCTTTCCTGGGGCATGCTCTCACACCGTAATATACCCACTAAAGGGAGTCCAAGAGCTCCTTGGAGGAATCTCTGATATCCTTCTGTGATATCTAAGAATTTTACAGGACCCATTGGAAAGTATAATTCATAACGAGTTGGTCTAATTAGCATTGCATCAGAAGCAGGAACAAAAAATATTCGTGTACTACTTACTAACAAAGAATGAAATTAAGACCATAGGACTTTGCACTGTGGTTTGAACATGAAGTGTCCCCCATGGGCTCATGGGTTTGAACACTTGGTCCCCAGCTGATAACGCTATTTGGAAAGGTCGTGGAACCTTTGGGAGATGAAGCAGAGCTGGAGACAGGATGTCACCATAGGGGAGGGGAATTTTTAAAGTTTTATAGATGACCCCACTTCTGACTGTCTGTCTATCTATCTATCTATCTATCTATCTATCTATCTATCTATCATCCATATATCTATCTATGTATCATCTACCTCTCTATACCTCTCTCTCTCTCCCTTTCCCCTCCTCTCTCTCTCTCTCTCTCTCTTTCTCTCTCTCTCTCTCTCTCTCTCTCTCTCTCTCTCTCTCTTTCTTTCCAGTGTGGCCATGAAATATTATCATCCTTCTTCCCGACTGCTGGGCCCTCCTCATACTCCAGCTGCCACGCCTCCCTCACCATGACCAATTGTCTTCTCTCTGGACACATGAGTCAAAACAAACCATTTCTTCCCAATTTTAGTTTGTGGGACCAATAGACCTTGTGAATCATTGGCTAGTTCCTAGACTTATTTCCTTTTTGGACAATGGAGTGATGATATCAGAATGGTGGTCTGTAAGGCAGGTCCACATGCCAACGTCTGGGGCTGGAGCTGTGACTCACCTACTGTGATAAATTTTATTACTCGGGTGACCGGATATTGCTTCCCGCGGTACGTGTAGGATATACGGCAGGTATAGTTCCCTCTGTGCTCTTCAGCCACATTTCTCACCAACAGTTTATCATTGACCCCAAAGAAGCTTACGTTGTCAAGAGGCAGAGGATTACAATTCTAGACAAGAAGAAATAAAATGAGTCACAGGACAGTTAGGACCTCCCCTGTGCAATGGAATCAAAACACAAGTTTTTCACCTCTGGAAAGTCACAGAGAAAGTGACTAAAATCTCAGCTGTATATGGCATGTTTTTATCACTATATTTCTTTGGGGTTTTTATTGGGGGTTGGGGGAATAATTACATTTCAAAATTTCAAGCCACAAAGACGAGTGAAATCAAATTTATTTCACAGAAGTTGTGATTGAAACAATGATGCCGACATTTCTCAATGTCGGACCATAGTCCCTGCCTGCACAGATATTATTTATTTTGTATTCTTTCATCTCTGAATGATGATGTTCCCATGTTAGCTCCACCAGTCTAGGTAAACTAAAGGTAATAAAACATGCTGTGTCCCACCCTGTTCTTTAAGTAGCTACAGACACAACCAAGTTATGCTTTTCATTAATCTTTTAGGATTTATTTTTATTTTATCTTTAATCACAAGTGTGTATGTGTGATTTAGAGGTGCGTGCACACAAGCGCAGTACCCATGGAGGCCAGAAGGGGGCAGCCGGTGGAGCTGTAATTGCAGGCAGTTGTGAACCCCCTTCTGGGCATGCTGGAAAACAAACTCTAGATCTGTGCAAGAGCCATGCATGCTATTAATCACCGAGCCATCCCTGCAGCCCCAGAACGTATGTTTTTAATGAAACACAAAATACTATCTGTTATAAAGTTATCACTTAAAGGGCTCAAATTTCTAATCCATCTTCTCAAAAGATGTTCTATTACTTTTCTTGAAACTGTATCTTACTAAGGCAGAAAGAGACAGGGTTTTAAGATTTTAAGTAAGTTGTCAGGATCAATGAACACGGTCTTGATTGGTTTTGTTTGTTTGTTTGTTTGGTTTTGTTTTCTGTTTCTCTATGAAGTTGCACCAGGACAGAGAGAACAGTATTCAAGTGGACATATACTTCTGTAGATAGATTTTACTGTTCATAATGGAAAACTGTGTAAAAGTAAAACACCGCACTGGAAACAAAATTACCTTAAACCACTGGACTTTGGGTAACTCATTATTTTCATCTTTAAAAAAATCCAGATAAGGGCACACAAGACTGCCATCCCCAGCGATGTGGAGCCTCTGTGGGAAGCTGGCTTGGGTATTGTAACACAAGCCAGGGTCATTCTCTAAAACATTCACGGTGATTTTAGTTTTGAGGCAGTAAGTTGAGTTTCTAAAACAAAGTAAAATATAAAAATTGATCACTATTAAAGTGTTTTTTTCTGTCCTTAACTATCATAGAAACATAGGACATATGTCTGTATATTTGCATTCCTTTCTTACCTTACTGTACAATAGTAATATCCTGAATCCTCCACCTTGGCAGGAACGAACCAAAGATGTTCATTCTGCTGATGAATCCTAGAGTCCCGGTCCGCTGATATGGGAGTCTTGCTGTCATTTTTATACCAAATCATGGTGCTTCCGTGCATTTCGTTTGAAGTAAGAGGACATTTGCGGGCATCGATTTCATTTACAGATAAAAATATAACAATCCGATTTGAATATTCTGTACACTCATCTTTAACAGAGAGAAAAGATATACAGTTTCAAGAAAAGTTTCCAGTGTTTCTTAATGGAGTTTATACACCTGAACTCATTGGTTAGTAGAGATGCCAGTCCCTCCGGTGTGTACAGTTTCCAGCTGTGCACTCAAGAGCGTGGCCTTCAGAGTTTGAACCAGTGACAGTCAGTCCCAGCTCTGTCACATGTCCCCTTACTTTCTCCTATTCTTCTAAAGCTAGGAATCATGGAGGGGAGACAGTGACTTCCGTACACAAGACCGTTCAAGGCCTGACATAATACCGTCTTCCATTTGCTCAAGATGCCCGAAGAGATGTAAGAGATAGTCAACAGAGACATAAAAAAAAGACTTGTAGTAATAAAAAATGCATTGCCAAGTTGAAAATATACTGGGAAGAAAAACTAAGAAAACCTGAAGACACAACCTGAGAAAACATCCGAGATTAAGTGATAGCCAGAGCAGCCAGGCCGTGTTGAATATGGATTGCTGAGGGAGTGTGGAGACACAGCAAGCAGGTTTGAAATACATGCTGAAATTTCTTGAGATGTTATAATGGGTCTGAGCCCCAACGACACAATGAACACCAAGAAAAGGAAAAAGACGACTGCACCAGCTGTCCAAAACTGTCAACACCAGTGACAGAAAAAATCTTAAGTAGCCAGAGATACTTTTTAAAAATGTATTTGTTTATATTTTTTGAGACAGGGTTTCTCTGTGTAGTCTTGGCTATCCTGGAACTCACTTTGTAGACCAGGCTGGCCTCAAACTTATAGAGACCCACCTGCCTCAGCCTCCCGAGCACTGGGATTAAAGGCATGTGCCACCACCACCTGGATACATTTTTAATTTTAGGTAACAGCTGTAAACAAACAAAACCAAAAGGGTTGCGACCATCCTTCTATGGAATAAAAGTATTATCCAGCTGCAATTCCAGTAAAAATGCCTTTCAAAATCACAGAGAGGATTTCAAAGCTCCAAGAACCCATCCTCAGGAGACCTGTACTCTCAAGAAATAGTCAAAGAATTCCTTCACAAAGAAGAAAGCAATATTGGTCAAAATGCCCTGTTAAACATTTCATTTATAGTGAAACTTGACAGTTGCAAGGACAGAACATATGATGAGCCTATGGGAGAATTTACTCTTCAATCCCTAACATTCAACCCTTGGCCCTCAAAGGGTCATGACTGTTTAAACTGCTTTTAGCCCATCTGTAAGAATCCACAAGAAGGTCCTTAAAGTTCCGACAGTGCTCAGAACACTAAGCCCATGTCTCTACTGAGACTCAAGACAATCTCTTACTATGGACACCTGTACAATAACAAAAGGAGTTCTATCCCTCACAGTGGGCTGGGCATATGAAGAACTAATCAGGACAATGCACCACAGAGTCCAGTTTCCCTAAATGAACTCTCAGGGTTGCCTGCGTGGCTTCCAAGCCTGTTACAGTGCCTGTACTCCTGGACTTCCTTTGAAACCTTATGTTTGTATATCATGAATGATGGCATTGTGTGGCTGACACTGCTGCTAGCTTCAGTGTTAGCTACATCTCCCTAGACCACTGCTTTAAGGCCTCTGAGTGCCTGGAAGACTCACATAACAGTCTTGAGTGTCTTTTCCTCGGGCAGGCGGCCCTTCGTGATGAGATGGGCGCCCCAGAGGTGCTTTCGCGCCCTTGAGACGACCTTGTAGAGCACTCGACTTCTTTTAAAAGGAACCATCTTCAGATGCCTCATCTTCTTAGCTTCAGCTTTCCTCTGGCTTTTCTAACCAAATAGCAAGTTTTTAACTCCTCTGCTCTACAGTGTGATCCCTAAGCTCACTGTAAACCTGACTGAACACAGCCAGCAACAACCCTGCTGCAGTCTGAATGCTGGACTGTCTTGAAGTCCATAAAGTTGTCAGTCACCTCTAAATTCAGCTCGTGCATAGTTTCCAGACACAGACAACACTAGACAAGTTCTTTGTCAGAAGGTGGTACTAACACCTCTAAATCAACAGAGAATCATGTTCAGTGTCCACATCCCTACTGGCATTCTGGTCTGAGTTCGACCAGAATCACAAAGGAAGTTCTAATGACAAAACTCCAGAGCATTCTAACTGACATCTCTCTTTCCCCCCTAAATTCCTCAAAAAATAAAATTAAAATAAATAAATAAATAAATGAAATTCCAAAGACAGTTACATTTTATCACAGCAACAGCGTTACTTCTCTGATACTAATTTTCTTTATCTGTCCTTTTTACTCGTTGTTGTGATTGAAACAATTAACAAGCAATTTGAACAAATGAAACACTTGTTTTAGCTTAAGGTTTGGAATCCACAGTGGCTAGCTCAGCTGTTTCAGGATTCACAGGAGATGTAGAACATCCAGGAGGTAAAAGCATATTCATGGGTGATCACCTCCTGGCTGTGCACTCACTCACAGCAGGAGGAAAGCTGGGTTTGGGTGTGAAAGGCTGATCGATCGATCGATCGATCGTGAGGGGTGTGGAAGCAGAGCTCTGGGTCAAACATCACATGAAAAGTGTGTTCCAAGAGGCAAACTGCCCACAAAATCTAGAAATTACAAGGCATAGCCTCCCCAGGTGTGAGCAGCTCCTCAAACTGTTAAGTGATCATACTGTTTAGAAAATACCAAACTCGATTAATCCAGCAGCAGAGTAAACAATAACTGGGAAGAAATTGTTAAAATAGAAAGAGAAGAAGAAGGAAAAATTAAAGATTCCAGAATAGATACATCTATTCATAAATTAATAAAGATCTGTCAGGGTAAAACAAAGCCTCTAATAAATAAATCTCTAATCAGAAAAAAAAAGAAGCCTCATTAAAGGGACCTTAAAGGGGTAAGAGGAAGATTATGAACGGCCTTACTATAATAAATCCAGCGTCATAAGTAAAATGGCTAAGATTTTTGAAAGACAAGCTATCAAAGGAGAAATAGCCTAAACTGCCTTCTAAGAGAACTGGCAATAAAAGATCTTACCAGAGAACATTTCAAGTCTGGTTGGCTTCCCCTTCAGGTCTTTCCGGATATCAAAGATATGACTGTCAATTCTGAACAAACACTCCCAAATACTAAGAAGACAGTGAGGCCTCCAAACTCACATGTGCTGTCAGCATCAATCTGCTACCCAAACCAATCTCTCTTATAAACACAGATGTGCAGCTTTCAAATATTTAACCCAATTGAATCCTGCAGGATATATATTAAAAAGATAATGTATTATAAATTTGAAAAACATTAAAACTTTAAATATCCATATGCTGAGGAAGGTTTCTAAACCATGAGCCTGAAAGTCTCTGTAAATCATGCATCCCTAAAAGCAGGGAAAGGGCTAGGTTGGGTGCAGGTTTGTTTGGGTTTTTCCTAAGTCAAAGGCTTCTGACACTCAGAGAAACATTTATTAGGAAGAGGAGGAGGGAGACAAGGAGAAAGAACAGAAGGAGAAGGGAGAAGAGTCAGAAAGTTGCTGATAAAAATGGAACAGCATGTTTTACTGCTTTGTGAATTATCTACCATCCCCTCTCCTCAGATCCCTAATATTCAAACCAGGACCAGTGCAAACATCACGTCTCTGAAAACCTGCAGCTTTGCACAAGCAGAACAGCAGGCCTGGAGTCTCTCAAATGTCCCAGGTTGCTGACCTGATGCAGAGATTCATCAGAAGAGCCCTATCCTCGGGGTGTTCAGAGAACGACTCAGCGTCAACTATTTAATAAGGCAGCAAGTGTTTACTAAAAGCTACAATGTCAGTCAGAGCACAAGAGCCATAACCTAAGGGAGAACTGAACGCTCTGGAATATTCCTGGGGAATAAGAATCAGACTCGCACGCATCGCTGTCCAACAAATCCAGAAAAGCTTTCAGACTCACTTCTGAATAACTCTAAGGTCATATATGGACAGGAAGTAAAGGCTAAGGAAGAGCTGTGAACAGCCCACATACTGCCCCTCAGCAAATGGTAGAGAATGTACAGCCACAGACCTTCGGATCTGTGCTAGTCACCACATTTACCCATGACTTCAATGGACATACACTAGACTTTACAAGGCTGGTTCAGAAATTTTTTTAAACAAACTAACAAAAACAACAGCAACAACTTAGAGCATGTAAAAAAAAATTACCAAACAATGGACTGGAAAGATAGCTCAGTGGTAAAGAGTGCTTCCTGCCCTCTCAGAGGACCAGAATTCAGATCCCAGCACCAACATCACACACCACAGATGCCTGTAACCACAGCTCTGTTGTGGGTTGTCGTGATGCTGTTTGAATTCTGTTAATTCTGCTTCCTCCAGAGGGGTGGTCCCCGGCAAGCAGTCAATCACCTGCTCAAGTGATCTCATGTGAACCTTCTCCCCATTTACTGGTCACTAAAGGCTAGAGCCTGTGATTGGGGAGTGGAGGGGAAAGGTGGGGTGGGAGGTCTTAGAGAGTGGGGGCAGGTAGAGAGAGAGGGAGAGAAGGAAGAAGAAGCAAAGATGGAGCAGAACCATATGGCAGAACCAGAGAAGCTGCAAGTAGCAAAGGGTCTCATAGCTGGGGAATGAGTCAGTATAGTGTTAGTTCTGCCCAATCTAGGCTTATTGCTTATAAACGTAATAACTGGATTGTGTGGGTTTTGTATGGGATTATTGGTGTTGGGAATTACTGCAGCACAGCTCCAAGAGCTGCAAGATTCCCTTCTGGACTCCATAAGCAACTGTACATGAGCGCACGTGTGTGCACACACACACACACAGAGAGAGAGAGAGAGAGAGAGAGAGAGAGAGAGAGTCTTTACAAATAACTCAGTAATGACAGCAAACTATGGGTACATAGAAAGAGGACATCTGATTTCCAGATTATACATTACGCTACCAAAAATGCCCAATTTTCAGCAAAACACTACAACCCCCTCCCCTCCAAAAAAAAAAAAAAAAAAACCAAAAAACAAGCAAAACAAAAAAAGAAGAAGAAAAAAAGAAAAAGAAAAAGGAAAGTTGGGTCCATACACAGGGTGAACAAAGCGGCCAATGGAAATTGTTTCAGGGGAGTATGTGTGTGTATGTGTGTGTGGGGGGGGGAGTTACATTTACTGGGCAAAGACTCTATTGTATCTTTCAAAAATATCCCAAACTACTGAAAAACTATTTCTAAAATATAAAAGAACTATATGACAACAATGTCTGACCAAGGAGAATGTTAATGAAGAAGAGGAGAGGATGAGGAAGAGGAGAAGGAGGAGGAGGAGGAGGAGGAGGAAGAGGAGGAAGAGGAGAAGGAGAAGAAGAAGGAGAAGAAGAAGAAGAAGAAGAAGAAGAAGAAGAAGAAGAAGAAGAAG
>JADRCH010000031.1:16881632-16945006 GCA_019843965.1 Rhynchomys soricoides | reverse complement strand
AGAAGAAGAAGAAGAAGAAGAAGAAGAAGAAGAAGAAGAAGAAGAAGAAGAAGAAGAAGAAGAAGAAGAAAGAAGAAGAAAGAAGAAAGAAGGAGAAACCATTGGAATCTGGAATTCTGAATGGAAAACTCCCATAACTAAGATAAAGACTGTTTCACTAGAGAGGCTGAAGATGGATTGACAGAAAAAGCGACTTGTAAACAATAATTAATCATCTGAATGTCTTTGGTGCCTCTGAGAAGAATGACTTGTGCATAATAGGAATCCCAAGAAAAAAAGTATGGCCAATAAAAACCCATGTGAAGAAATCACATTCCTATCCACAAAACACACGAATCTACATATCTAATGAGATTTAAGAACTTTAAGAATAAAGTAGAAGACACATCCATCTAGGTACTTCAGAGTTCAGTCGTAGGAAGACAAGGAACAAATGCCTTGTACTCCACACAAGTTCTTCAAGTGCAGTTGTTTCCCAGAATCCACCATGGCCAGGAGGGAATGAGATGGCATTTCAAAATGAAGGAGAAATGAAGACATAAACCAAGACTAGGTGGTTCATCAAAAACTGTGACTCTCCCATTAAAATAAACAAACCTCAGAGGGAGTCATGCAACCTACACAACAACCCACATCCACACAAAGAAACATGGAATGTCAGTAAACTAATCAAAACATAAAACTTTGGTTTCATAATTGTGCAAATACACAACTTCATATAGACGATTTTTTTTAAAGCATATAAGTAGTTTGTAGTTATGGTGGTTTGTAGATGCTGGGCCCAGGGAGTAGCACTATTAGAAGGTGTGACCTTGTTGGAGAGGGTGTGGCCTTGTTGGAGTAGGTGTGTCACTGTGGCCATAGGCTTTAAGACCCTCATCCTAGCTGCCTGGAAGCCAGTAGTTTCATAGCAGCCTTCTGATGAAGATGTAGAACTCTCAGCTCCTCTTGCACCATGCCTGCCTGGATGCTGCCATGCTCCCAGCTTTGTAAAAATCGACTGAACCTCTGAACCTGTAAACCAGCTCCCAGCTAAATGTTGTCTAAGAGTTGCCTTGGTAATGGTATCTGTTCACAGCACTAAAACCTTAACTAAGACAGTAGCTTTGGCTTGTAACTTCTCTCTCTTTTCATCATTTGTTTCAAAATTGCATAAGATGATGAGTATAAAGCAAATATGTATATACATACATATGTATATATAAAACTATAGTGTGTGTGTGTGTGTGTGTGTGTGTGTGTGTTATACCAACAAATAAGTGTGGCTACTGCCCCTCATCAAAGGAGCCTCTCCTTATGTCAGATGGAGATGATCACAGAAAACCATACCTGGACTCAGTGAGGAGATCAGTGGATTGTGGTGAGGAGCCTAACCCCCAGCTCATGCATCTATAGCTCAGGAAACATCAAGGAAGAGAGAGCAGAAAGTCTACAACACCAGGAAGTGTGCTATGAACTGGTCTCTCCTAGAAATGGCTGCCTAAGAAGATCAGAACAAGGACAGTATCAAGGGGCATATTGACTTGGAAGGGGAAATCTTCATGAGGTTCTAGACAAAAAAACGACAGGCAACCAACGAGAGGAGGCAGGGGGATAGAATTAGCCTCACCCAGGGCTGAGCCCTGTGTTTGGATATCTATTACAGAGTGGTCACCCTAAACCACATACACACAAGCAACGAAACTGGACTTGAAATGTTCTATCTCTGTTTGTACATACAAAAGCGTACACGCACATATGTAACACTGATGATCAAAGAAAAAGAAGCTCCCATGTTGGGGATTCATCTGGTGCTACTGTGTATACAAATGCTAAGTTCCAAACCCCAAGATCTGGTATACCGACCTTTGTTGCGTAAACCTTGCTCCCCAATTTAGAGCTATTAGTTAAATGAAAGTGGCTACAGCTCATTACTGAGAATAGAGGTAGACTTTAGAGGTAGGCGGGGCTTTAGAGGTAGGCGGGGCTTTAGAGGCAGGCGGGGCTTTAGAGGCAGGCAGAGCTTTAGAAGCAGGCTGGGCTTCGGTTACTGGGCTTTGGGGGCGGCGGTTCACAAGTAGGAACCATGAGAGAGAGAAAGACAGAGAAAGAGAGACAGACAGACAGAGACAGAGAAAGAGACAGAGAGAGACAGAGAGATAGACAGAGACAGAGAGAGACACAGAGACAGAGAGAGACAGAGAGAGACAGAGAGACAGAGACAGACAGAGAGAGACAGAGAGAGAGACACAGAGAGAGACACAGAGAGACAGAGACAGAGACTGAGACTCTGACCGACCTAGACAGACAGACAGAGAAAGAATGGGAGAGAAGAGAGTAAGGAAGACGGAAAGAGGAAGAGGCAGCCATGAAAGATAGATCATGAGCACGGTGGCCAGGAGAAGTGCATCCTGAGGACAGGCTGATGGAACAGGCAGGCAGCCTCTGTAAGCCTCAAACAGCCAGGAGCTTGGGAAGTGCAGCTGGGACCTAGCCAGTCTAGCAAAGAAAACAGATTAGGGATAACCACCCAATAGTTGTGCTAAAGCTGATTTAAGAAGTCAAAGGACCCAGTCTCCACTCCTATCCCTAAAAATGAGCACATGATGATAAAGTTGCTTATTTAACATTTTAGAGAGTACAAGACCATCTATGGTGACAGGAAGTAGCTTGTCTGGGGATAAGCTGGTGGGGAGAGACGGAGAGGAGGCTAGAGTGGTAGATACATTTATTACCTTGACTTTGATTTCATAATAGATGTGTACATTAATACGTCAAATCTCAGTAAACCTCTCAAGAAGTCAGGCTGAACTAGGGGTGTGTCAGAGTCTCACTCCGAGGGCTCCAATGCTTAGCTACAGAAAATAGCAGCAGCAACAACAGTAGTGGTCTGAGTGTCTTAGGGTTGGACCCACTCCAGCAGGAGAGTGACTTGTAAGTTGCTACATTAAATAACTCACAGCTGTCATCTCACTCAGCACACCTGCGCTGACATGTTCCTATTTTACACACACACACACACACACACACACACTCACACACACTCACACACACATACATACTCACACTCACCCTGAGACACTTCCTCTACTTGGCTCTCCAAAACTTCAGGTCAGACTTTTACCAGCTCTCTGATCGCTGAACACTTGGCCACCAATCACCCTACAGGAAGCAGAACTCAGTTCTTGATACTATCTTCCTTCCCACACTCAGTGACTTGATCGGTCTCAGCTCTCACACCAGCGGCTTGCTGGCTGCTCTGATCTCGTATTTCCATCCTGTCTCTCGGTCCCCACGCTGCCTTGTCACGGGCAGCACCCAGACACCCAGGATACCTATCAGCATGCACACGGTGTGCACACAGGAACATCGGATCTTTCCATATTGCATCAGTAGCAACTCTACTTTGTATTTGCTCGAACCAAAGCCTCGGTCTCAGCCTTACACCCCACAGAGACTCCATCTGTGAAACCTGTTAGCTCAACATACATTCGAGCCTTGGCTGACTCTCTTCTTTATCTATGGCCAAGTCAACATCACCCCCAATCCAGAACACACTGCTATCATGGCTTGCCTAGATCACAATGACCTCTGAACTGTTAACCTCTTACTGCCTCTGCCTTTGCCTCCTGAGACTATTCTAATGGAAAACAAAAAGGAATCAGATCAAATAGGTTAGATAGTCTCTCTGGATGCTGTGGTGATGGTGGTGGTGATGCTGGTGGAGGTAGTGGTGGTGGTGGAGGAGGTAGAGTGGGGAGGAGGTGATTGGTGGTGGAGGGGGAGGGGCAGGAGGTGATTGGTAGTAGAGGTGGTGGTGGCAGTGGTGGTGGTGTTAATGGTGGAGGTGGTGGTGGTGATGGTGGTGGTGGCAGCTGTGGAGACTGCAACAGTGGTGGAGGCTGCAGATAGCTAGCCTAGTCATCCTCCTATGTCTGACCCCCAGAGCACTAGAGTTACAGTCCCTTGCATAGTGAGGTGTGACTTTTAGGTGGGTGCTACATATTTGAATGATGTTCTCACTTTTCAGTAAGCCTGGAGTCACCTCTGTCGCCTCCTGTCCTCAACCCCTCTGGTTTTGAATGAAAAATTCAGGCCATGCAAGTCAAGATTCTTCAGAAAGCCTTCAAGGTTTCCCTCAACCCCTCTGTCATCTCTCTGTTAACTAAGTAGCTTTGTGTCTTCTGGCCTCTCGTCTCTCTGTACTAGGCAGTGAGGTGCTAGAATATGCCTGACACCTTGGGCCTTTGCACATGCTGCCAAGGTCACTTTCCTTCCCCAGCCTGGATTCCACATGGCTTCTTTTTCTTCCTTCCTTCAGCTTCTAGTCAAAATCAACCTTTCAGTGAGATATTTTTGTGTAAAACTGAACCTTCTGCCTACTCTCAACCCCAGATAATCCATGTTTTCTAGTGTTTCTGACTACCTTATCTACACTACTACATGATGTATGTAACACATACTGTCTCTCCCAGGAGGAATGGGACCAACCAGCAGCTGCCTGCGTAAGGATTGTTCACTGCTATAATTCCAGTTCCTGCCAGCTGACACATTGGAAAGGCTCAATAGATTTATGGCAAGAAATGAAGTTGAGACCATGAAAATGAAGAACAGACAATTCTGGGGCCAGGAGACTCCATGTCCTAGGTGTAACTGAAGACAAAATCTCCCCAATAGAGGAACTGTGCATGGGTTCTTCATCACCTCTGCCTGGAGACTAGAGTGGGGGAAACATCGACTTACTGGTCTCCAGCGACAGCAGAGGCACAAAGAGACAAATGAGCCCGAGTAACACTTTCATATTCTCCTGGAGAAACAGAAGAAAGGAAGAAAGGCAGGGTGTTACTAACCCAGTGAATGTCTCAGTGCCCTGAGCCCCACCTGTCCTCACCCACACCACCGGGTCACGATGAAGAGCCTTCCTCACATTCCAAGTTACGCTGGGCTTCTGGTTAGGTTGGGGGTGTGAGTGATGGAATTGGAGACACAGGTAACAACTTTAGATTCGAAGCATTTCTTGCATCTTTCTCCAAATACATGTCTAGTCTCCCACTCCACGTGAATCCCCTCTGAACACATTGACAACCAAAATAGACCACGCCCAGCTCTCCCACCCATGGGAGCTACATCTACAGATCCAACCAATCCCTGGGCTAATGGACTTCTGTGTTGAAGATGCATGGTTTCAGGATGTTAACAGTCTCTAGGACACAGGGGGAACAACTGTTGACGTTCACATTTTATTAGATGTCATAACTAACCAGGAGATGATAAAAGCACACCAGTGAGTGGAGAAGGAGCTTGAGCACCTATGTATTTCGATATCTACGGTTGAGGAACTGGTCGCCATGGGGAAAGGGAAAAGCAGACTCACTAAGCCCAAAGTCTCTGCCTTTGTACATTTGTCTCCACCTGGAAGATGTTTCCCACACTCAATTCGTGCCTTCGTTTTAAAACCCAATATTTAATTGCCTGTACAGCATGATACACGGAGATTTACCCCCAAAAATTGACTAAACTAAATCATATCAACATAGTAAAGCTGAGCTTATCCTTGTGGTTTGGATGGATTTCCCTTCACTGGGGATTTTTATATTTTCAAGAAGGTCTCTGGTGAACATGTTCCAAAGGCCTCACCAGCACGACTGTAGATGGTGCTTAGCTTTTTGGCTCCATGTTAAACTGTGTGCCTGGTGACTGGGTCTACTTTGAAAATTCTTACTGTTATGCCTTCATCTTACAAAATGTTGAGTGTTGTGACATTTTCATCAAATGCATGCTATACATCGACCTTATGTAGCCTTCATTGCTCTCACCTGTCTCTCTACCACTCCATCACTCCCCACAAGTCCCGCCTTCCCCTGGCATGTCACACATGGGTTTTTGCTAGGTCCCACCCATGAAACAAAACATTCTTTTTGATAATACGATATTCTTCCGTTCCACCCATTTTTCTGAAAATGACTTTGTTCTTTTTCATGACTGAATGATGTTCCATTGGGTCTGTGGACCATATGTGTTACCCATGTTGATAGATCCTGGGCTGATTTCATACCTTGGCTGTTTTAATTGCATGGCCCTTTGTCCATCTATCTGGCAGGGAGTGTGACCAGATTAAGTACTCACCTAACCTTTTTCAGGACATGCCCATCACTTCACCTACAAACCAAAGTCCCTAAAACACTGTCAAATTAATGCAAAGAATACAACGTTGTCAGTTTTGCCTACCACCTCTCAAGTCTCAAACGACATAAACTTACATTAGAGTCTCCCTTCTCTACGTATTCCATTCTCCTTCACAGGTCCTCACACTGACATTCCTATCTCCAGCAAGCTTCAAAAGAAATCCATCAGGGGACCTTGAGAGATCCAATCCCAGTAACACAGCAAGTAGTCTTGCCCCACCAAATTATGCCTTCCTGGAACTTCTCACCTGACTGTCAGCCCCACGGGGCTCCAGACCTACTAAGCATGAATTCACAAGAGACCTGGGCTCTGTGATCCTGAGGCTGCGACCCCAGGGACACTCTCTCCCTAGACCCTAAGAGTTGGTATACTTCACCACCAGCATGCCCAGTTTATTGATGATCCTATTTGCTGCTAGTACTCAAGCCACCTCCAGCCCCTGTTTAGATCAACTACAACACCGGGCTCCCTATTTGAATCTCTGCCTGTGGATTTATATTTTCTAATAAGATCAACTGCTCAACAATCCACCTAGGTTCAGCTCCCTTGCCAAGTATAGAGCTACTCTGTCCGTGACTCTTTCAGCTCTACTGAATGTGCCTTGTTCCCCAGCTCACTCCACAGCAGCCTTCACCATGTGCCCCAGCCTCTTCGATTTGTACTTCGCTGCTTCCTCTTTAACTCACTGCACCAGACCTCAGCACCTAGAGCTAGACGCCCCACAGAGCTCTTGACTGGCTTCATTCTCTGGGCCTCCCTAGCAACCTGGGGCCTGCTATGTCCATAACTTAGCCTGGGCTTGGAAGCCTCATGAAGCCAAGAACACAGCCTGCTCATCCCTGTCCCCAAATCGCAGGCCCTGCACTTGAAACCCAGAAGTCTGAACTAAAACCTCCAGGAGGAATGCAAAAACAATGAGCAAAGCAAACAGCATCACCTTCAACCCAGCACTGGGCCATGTCCAGAGACTCTTCGATTTTATGAGACACTAAATGTGCCTGTATTCTTACCTGTAACTGTAAATGTGAAACCCAGTCCTTTAACTAAGAGAGTATATGAGGGATTTAAAGATTGGCTCAGAAATGTTCTACTGGAGAAACCGCATTAGAAGGTATCCAAATGTTACAACATGCCTTTGAAAATGCAGGTTGACGGGAGGTGGGCTTTAAACGGACCTACAGGACACACCCATTCAGTTCTTGTGGTTGTAACCTCTGCATCAGGATGTTGACTCTTAAGCCTGGCTTAAGCCTTGAAACCTAGCCCAGAGTAGAAAGACAGCATTCCTAACATATCCTGTAACTCTGACCCTTAACAATAAAAAAACGATCATCGGCCACAATGTAGGTTAGTAGCATGGTTGCTGTATCTACTGTAAACTAGATTCAGAACACGAAGCAAGCTAGGAGGACTTAAAGCTTCTGGCCTGGCTTCTGTGAACATATGAAGTGTCTGTCAAGTCTTTATAGTAGAAAGGAAGAAAAGAAAGGGGCACCATGCTCCCCAGTACCCGATCCCGGCTACTCAGTCATTTTAGTATCAACAAGAGTATTTATGAATAAGTCACACGGACACTGCTGGCTGCCAGGTCACTCAGGTACAAGACTGGGCTTGTTTGATTATAAGACAGAAAAAAAAGAAAGAAAGAAAAATATGCCAGGCTGCTTTTTACGGTGCATGGATTGCCAGTTAGAATTCTAGGTTAACTGCAAATGAACATCCTTAACTATTTCAAGCCCATGACCTAAGACCGGTTTCTTCCCTGGTGTTTTCTTAAGTGGTAGAGGGACAGGGAGGCAAGTTTTCCATCAACCCTTATGACATAACCCTATGTGGGAAAACCCTTTGCCCTCAGCCACAGCTTTTCTGGGTCCTTATCTGTCACCAGGACCTGGAGCTTGGTTTGGAAATACCACGCTGGGACGGGTAGTGTGATGGTTTGAATATGCTTGGCTCAGGGAGTGGCACTATTAGGAGGGGTGGCCTTGTTGGAGTAGGTGTGTCACTGTGGGAGTGGGCTTAACACCCTCACCCTCGCTTCCTGGAAGTGAGTCTTCTTATAGCAGCCTTCAGATGAAGATGTAGAACTCTCAGTTCCTCCTGCACCATGCCTGCCTGGATGCTGCCATGTTCCTACCTTGATGATAATGAACTGAACCTCTGAACCTGTAAGCCAGCCCCAACTAAATGTTATCCTTATAAGAGTTGCCTTGGTCATGGTGTCTGTTCACAGCAGTGCAACCCTAACCAAGACAGGTAGTAAAGGAATGAGGAGACCACAAGGGAGGCTGCAAAACAAGTCCTTGAGATGACACCAACTGCACTCCCAAGAAAATACAACAAATGCTGGGTGCGGAGGCACACATCTGTAATCCCACCCCAAAAGCTAGGCAAGGAAACTCATGAGTTTGAGGTCAACCTGGATGACCCACAGCAATTGTGCCTCCAAAAAGCCAGGCAAAATAAACCAGTAAAGAAGCAAACATACACCCCTAACACGCTAACCTCTTATATCTACAAACAACATAAGCCCCAAGGGAGGGATGACCTCGAATAGACATTTCAGGGTCAGCGGTTAAAGACTGACCAAGTCAAGTCTCCACAAAGAGGTGGGACATTGGATAAGCTCAGCAGTGCCTCAGTTTCTCCTTGTGGCATATGGAGCTGATAATGGGTATCTGTCACTGAGGATTGTGATGAAGGTAAAATCAGTTGGCACATGGGAGTCGGGTGTGGCAAAGGTCCCCCTTTGCTGTCATCACAAAATCCCACACTGAGATGACAAGCTTTGAAAGAATACTTTCCGTTTCTATCTGTTTCTCTCTCCCACAGCCCTCCTGAACAACTGTGTATTGAATTGTCTACATTAGTCCTGGGCACAGAAACAGGAGTAATGATGGAGAGCCTGGCTCATGGAGCTTGGTGGCTACAGGGGAAGTGAGTAGATCTGAACTCATTCCACCAGGCCGTGAGACCCTGCCCTACACACACACACACACACACATGTGCACACACAGGAGAGTGAGAGAAGAGGGGTCTCTAACTTGCCTGTGACAGGAAAAGAGGTCATTAAGCAATGTCTCCATTCTGGAACATACACAAGGCAGCTGCCAGGAAGTGCACATGGGAAGTTGAGGCTTGCAATGTCTACAACAGGAGGACCTGGCTGAGGACGGCAAAAAGTCATGTAAAGATTTTCCATAGTGGGATGGGTGTGGCTAGATTTCCATGTTCTGTAGAGATTTTAGCCACCATGTGCAAAATAAGCTGGAGTCCAGACCAAAGATATGGAGAACAGGTTTCTGAGAGGCCAGAGGAGCAGAAGAGGGACTGAAGGGTGGGTGGTGGTCGAATTCCCTCAGGTGGGGCTACAGTGGCTCTTCCTGGTTGTCAACTTGACTATATATGGAATGAACTACAATCCAGAATTGGAGGGCTCACCCGTGATCCAGAACCGGAAACTGGAAGACACAACTTTCTAAACTGGATCTTGGCATGGAGATCTTGAGGCATAGTGGGCATGAAAAGCTTAGGCCCAGGCAAGGTAGTACACAGCTTTAATCCCAGGAGTCAAGGAGATCTCTGAGTTCAAGGTCAGCCTGGGACAAGCAAGTCCCAGATCCAGGCAGGGTGGTAAACATCTTTAATCTCAGCCACACCTTCTGCTGGAGACCTACCTAAAGACATTGGAAGAAGGAAGATTCGTTCTTCTTTGTCGACATGCATTTACTTGCCAGAACATCTGTTGGAACCCACAGAAGACCAGCTGAAACAACTAGCCTCATGGGACTGAGCAACTACTAGATTCTTGGACTTTGCATTCACAGCTGCTCATTGTTATGTTAGTTAGACTGCAACCTGTAAGTCATCACAACAAATTCTCTTACTATACAGAGGTATTCCGTAAATTCGGTGACTCTAGAGAACCATGACTAATACAGGGGCCAAAAAGATCACAGTCCAGTCAGGGGGTTGAGATGAATGCAGACTGCTCTGACACCATTGGGATATGTTTCCTCCAGCAAGGATCACAGTCCAGTCAGGGGGTTGAGATGAATGCAGACTGCTCTGACAGGGGATTGAGATGAATATAGACTGCTCTGACACCATTGGGATATGTTTCTTCCAGCAAGGATCACAGTCCAGTCAGGGGGTTGAGATGAATGCAGACTGCTCTGACAGGGGATTGAGATGAATGCAGACTGCTCTGGCACCATTGGGACATGTTTCCTCCAGAAAAATCTGCCCTGTGCCCCTTGGGAGTTGGCCAGCCATGATTCTTGAAACAGAAATTAGGACTTTGAAGGTGTAGTAAAGAAAAGAAGCCCAAAATGTCCTAAGAGGGCTCTGACCCCCTACACTTCAAGCAGATGGCCCAGGGAAGAGGCTCAGCAATGACCTGCCATAGGACAGAAGAGCCACAGGGCCACAGACTTCTTCAACAATCTGACAACACCTCAGTCTATCCCTCTCTCCTTCCAGTCCCAGCCTCGAGCATTCCCCACCTTGCTCTTCCCTTCTCTGCTATCAAGTGTTCGAATTCGCTTCCACACACACGGGATCCACATGGTCCTTGTCCTAATCTACCAAACCATGTGTTCTCCAGTCCTAACCATCTCCCTCTCACAGCCTCCACTCAAAACAAAAATAAGAATTGATGTGACACAACACACAACTGTCCCCCACCCCCCAATAAAAATGTGGCCAGCAAACATCTTTGTATATGGGGGAACTATCCAAAGACTTTCTCTGGCTGAGATGAGAGGGGCTTCTATCACCCCTGAGAAAATACTAAAGAGCCCTGTGGTGACCCAGCGTGTTACCTTGGAGAAGGCTCCTTCTTATAGGAATGATCCTGCTTCTCAGGAGGAGTGAGCATCTTTAAGGGAGCGTGTCTGCCTGGGGAAGAAGAGCATAGGCCTGTTGAACAGGTGGAAAGGGCCTCAGGGCCACCAGCACCTCAAGACAAGTCTAAAGGTGTTCTCCACTCATGACAAAGCCAAAAGGAGCTCAATGTCCCACGGTCCTTTAGGATTTAGGGGAACAAGGCAAAGGAGTTGGGAGTACAGAATTTGACACCCAAAGGGTTAAATGGGTTAAATGCATGCACCATGTGTTCTGTCGGACAGAGGGACTCAGAGTTGATAAAAATCCCTCTGGGGATGACTGTCAGTACTGATGAAATACAAGGCTAAGTAAGGCTTTGTCACACTCTCAAAGGAAAAAAACTTGGAAAAGTCCCTTTGAAGAGCAGGCACATTAGCTTTTTGAGGGGGAGGGGAATGTTTTTTTCCTTAAACCAAACATCTATATGCCTGCCTCCCATATTCAGAATTTAAAATAATTTCTAAAGAGCTGTGTGTGGTTGCCTTGCTGGTGTATGCTGTAGGAATCTAACCACTCATTATTTATCACTACAGTTTCCTCTAGCATTTTGGAGTCTTTATTTTTTCCATGTCTGAGTCATTTCCGTATGCCTATTAAGAGCTAGTCCGCCACTAAAACAGACTGACCAAATCAACGCTAAGTGTTTGTGGTAGACTAAATACACTAAATCCAAACTAACTATGAGTCACATCAGACTCAGGAGATAGAACTCAGCATCACACTCACTGTTGGGGACAGGTGGCTCATCATCATCAGCCACAATACAGCATAAAATCAAAGAGGACAGTCAGGCGCTTCTCCCCCTCAGTCCCCACGAGCCTCAAAAATGACTGTAGCTGATGAGGAATTGGGGACAACAGAGATGGGAACCACAGAGAAAATACCACAGGGAGGCTCACAAAATGGGCAGCAGGAAAAATGGACAATTGCGTGCATCTAGGAACCTTCTGCAAAGAAGACCCCCGTTTACTCCAACCCACTCCGATTTCCACCTGAAACCCCTTTAAATGGCTTCACTCTTCCGGCTTCTTATCCACCATCTGACCAGCAACACTGCAGCTACATCATCACTATTCCTGAGAAACATTGCCCAAGCCAGGAGCTCTCCTTATTTATTTAGACAACGGACGCTTCCGTCTCTAGCTCAGAGCACCTGGCACCCCCACCTCTGTCTTGACTCTGGGAATGGATACAGATTATCCAGATTCCAGTGTTCTGTTACAGCAACAGATGCAGCCTAACATAGTGCTAGACTCAGATTGAGAAGTATCGGTGTGAAGTAAATCCCCACTTCACAGTTAGTGTCTTGGCTGCTGCTACTAAGTACCTGTGCTACTCTGCCCCAGCATGCATCTCTTCAATACTCCCTAGCAGCAGGGAGACTTATGACAGCTAAGGTAACCAATCAGACACTAGCCTTGGGCACTCACACACACCCCTTCCCCATAGCCAGGGACAAGTTACTCAGTATCTCCTGGTACAACCTGCAGGTGCCTCAGAGAGTTCAGGCAGCTCCCCAGTGATTGGCCTTTCCTACCTGAGATGAGAGAACACAGGACAGCAGCAGCCTTCCCCAAGCATACATGGGCCAGGTGCATGATAAGTACCAGTGGAAAAGAGGTGGGAGGGATGGAATGAGTCCCCCCTCCACCATCTTTGAAGTCCACATGAGCAGGCTGTTACCAAGCTAGGCTACCTCTTATTCAGTCTCTTCCACAAGCACCCTTTCTCTCTGTCTGCTGTTAGGAGGCCTCACAAGCCCCTCAGTAGATGGAGCCACCAAAACCAAATAAACTATTGTTTACAGATTATCCAGATTCCAGTGTTCTATTACAGCAACAGATGCAGACTGAGAAGCATCAATGTGAAGTAAAATAGAAAATGAGTATAAGAATCAATGTGACCATTACTGACCCCCAACAAAAGCCCCTTCTCAGAGGGTGGTGGCCAGGACAAGAGCTGGGAAGAAAGGACAAGCTAGCAGAAAGTGGGAGTGAGCTGGCCCTCATCCCAGGGTCAGAAGGGAAAGAGGCAATGCCGTTCTCTCATTCTGCAAGAGCTACCTTGTCACAAGGACAGTGACAGCTGTAGCCCCGACATATTTCTCCAGGCACATTCAGTCCTGAAGAGAGTATTTTTCGTTGATGTGGCCATACTGAATCTATTAGAGAGTTTCTTGTGATGAGAAATTTCCCACTAACTTGAAGTATTCTCTTCCTCTTCCTGAGGAATTCCCCAACACTGTGAATCCTGCCTTCCAGAACAGAAGCTAGGCAGGGTGCTGTGAGATATACTGAGGACACCCATTGTGCGGGTCCACCTCAGAGGAAACTCCTAAGTGCTGCTGTGGGAAGCTTGTCCTGGGCCTGGGAACTCAGTGTGCACAGACAGGCTGTGCCGACCCTGTGGTAGGATCTGCCTAGAGCAGGCACAACGGTAGCCCATAGTTACTCCCAAACCCTCTCTCCAGCCAGCTCTTTCCACATTATGAGTGTATCACAAGTTGGTACCCTAGTCCACACATGTGGCTACATTCCCTTCTCTACAGCCCTGCTAGGACTCCATGGCAGACATATTGGGAGTGAAGTCCCCCAAGGCCAACCAAGACAAACTTTGGCAGCCATGGAATTGGAGTCTAGGGAGTTGGAGAAAGAATTCCAGGGTACCCAAGACCCTGAAGCATGATCAAGAGGCAAGTGCTGGTGGTTCAATCTCTACTGGACTTATCCTTTAGACCTTGTAGACTCTTGTCTGAGAGGGGAGATCTGCAGAGCAGACCTGTACAGATCCTGGACTTGGGGGAATTCTACAGGAAATTCTAAGGAAGCTAAGTCTCAATAGAAACGGGGGGAGGGGGGCTGGTGAGATGGCTCAGTGGTTAAGAGCATTATGTACCATCTACCTCTCTATCATCTATCTATCATCTGTCTATCATTTATCATATAGCTATCATCTATCTCTAATCTATCATCTGTCTATCTATCTATCTATCTACCTACTTATCTGCTATGTCAAAATGCTTGACTCCAAGCAACTTATAATGAACAGAAATTAATTTGGGTCATAGTTCTGGAGTCCGAAATCCTGGTGCCAGCATGTTTTTGTGTTGTGTCATCTATGGAAGAATGTGGAAGGGCAAGAAAGGGCAAGAATGAGCAAGCAGAAGAGGGCTGCACTCACTCCTATAAAACCCCCACTCCTTCCAGAATGAACTCACTTCCCAGTACTGACATTAATCCATTCCTGAGAACAGGGCCTTCGAGACCTAATTGTCTCTGAGGTCTGCCTCACACAGCCACACTGGAGATTATGTCTCCCACCTGTGAACTCTTCTGACCACACTCAAACCACGGCACACACATCCCACGTCTCTGGCCTCATGTTTGCCGCCCAAAGCAATGCCTCTTAGCGTTCCAGCATTTGTAACACACTTGTAACTCCCCCAGAGACATGTATGCATGCGTAGACTTAATGTATGGAGAAGTATTTAGAAAATTCAGCTCCCATTAATTTGGTCATAACTGAGCAAAATGGAGAGTTTAAGCGGGTACCCCAGCTTATGAAGCGCCACATCCTACATGTCTACTAAAAATTGGTAGAAATGTAAAGAGTGGGATTTGATATTGAACTAAATACATGATGGTGATGCACCCTGCGTGTCCCTTTGGATACCCCTCAACCAGCTACTCAATAGTTGACATACTTAAGACAAAAAATGTCAATGTGACAGGGAAGGCTGAAAGGAATGCATAAGGCTGCAAACCCACATGACTATAGAAACCACTTTATAATTCTGTACTGAGGGGAACCCTTGCTTCTGAAACCAGAGTGAGCACATTTCCAAGGAAATCTACAGACATGCAAGAGACTTGAGTCTATTCCATTGGGTTCATTGGTTTTACCCAGAGATATCTAGGAAGGGAGTTGTTTTTATATTGAAACAAAGGTGAGTGTGTCACTGAATGGAAAGGAAAGTCATGTCCAAGATCGCTTCAAGGGAAAATTAAGAGGCATCAGAGAAATAGACCAGAAGGTCTAATACAACTATGCTGTAGTGCCAGGGTAGGTGTTCACTTTTGATTTCCCCTTCAGTCTTTGTGCTGAAGTGTGCTATCTCAGTACATGTCCCTTACCAACTCGTGACTCCTAATCATGAGAAATAGAAGCATCGAGGCCACAAGTTCAAACCCTCGGGATGAGATAGAGCATCTGACACTAACTTCTAAAAAGTCCACGGGCCTAGGAATCTCATAGGTTCAGAAAGGAGAGGGTGGGGACCCATGATCTAACTGGTGTCTATTCTACAGAAATTAGTAACACACAGTGACACATCCAGACATTCTAACCGTGGGAACCACTAGAGAAATGGCTTTGCATAACTATCAGCAAGAAAGCCTCATACACAAGAAGGGACCAAAGAGGCTCATATCTTGGAAACCCGGAACATTGAGGCCTTCAATTTTCAATGATAGTACATTGATTTTGCTTATTTACCCACACAAAGAGGGAAAGGAAGTATCTTTTTTACCACAGAGGAAACATAAAGATGAAGATAAGGTAAAAGCTGCCAAACCGGCCTCATGTGTACTATGAAAAGTCAACACTCAATTATATAAGGCTTAAAGCTCTAAGGTGGCCCATTTTGACAAAGGCACGTGGGCTTAAGGGCAAAGGGGGAAAGTGAGGCAGAGACATAGCTCCTGTCACAAGACACTACAATCAAGACTAGGCCAGTGGGGTAAGAAGAGCTCTGACTGTTAGCTAAGGATCTACAGAGAGCCAAAGGCTGCAGCGTTCTACCTTAGAATTTCCACTGTTTGCTCTTCTATAGTGTTTAACTGAGGTAACATGTATAGAGTAGGACACAGCCGCCTTGGCTGCTCAGTTCCACGAGCTGTAGGTACCTGGAATAATCCTGTATTTTCCATCAAATTCCTTTGTGTTCCTCACTAGCCACCTCCATGAACACAATGCCCAGTATTCTGACCTCTACTGCCACCTCTACATAGGATCCCATCCTAGATGGCTAACTTCTATACTATCCACCCCTACAGTTTATCTACTAGTGCATGGGCTATGCCAGGCTCCACACCCACACAAATGCTTTAATCCTTGCTACCTAGTCATGCATCGAAGGCAGTGGCTGTCAACAAGGTTGGCAGGGCCTCTGGGTGAACATTCCAGAAACTATACAGAGGGGAAACATGAGGAGCTAGTGAGTGTATGTGATTGACACTGTGTCAAGAATTCCAGCGCCTTAGATCCCTTCCCCAGGCTTCTCCAGAAAATGGCAAAGCCTTCCCTCGTGGGTCTAAGTGTGGATGTCAGCAGTGTGTGCAGAACATGCCCGTCATAGCTTTCTGCCCTCTGGATGTTTACCGCCTGAAGACTACTCTTCTTCAGACCCAGATTCTACTGAGATCAGTGCACCTTGCTTCCTTGTTCAGCTACATACAATAAACCTTCCTTCTTGTGTATCTGTATTCACTAAACCCTGCCTGCTTGTACAGCTGTATACAGTAAGTCCACCTCTCCATTTGACTATATACAATTAACATACTGAGCTTCCAAGGCGATGAGGTTCTCCATCATCAGAGAACACCAGCTTTTCCATGTGTGTCTGTCCCTTCTCCACTGCTTCCCTCAGTCAGGTTAAGTCCCTAAACATGTAGGATGTGGTGGCAGGGGACACTTTGAGTGAGGGTCAAATTCTAGAATCTGAAGCAATGCAAGGCAGTCCTCTTCATGAAGAGTTGACCCCTGTCCTCTGTAAGTACCAAGTGTCCCCTAGACCCAACAACAGAAAATGTTTTGCTGTTTTGAGCTTAACCCCTGTCTCCATTCCACATTTACAGAAAATGCAGAGTTGCCATGACTCCCATACATACTGAAAGGCTTGGGGAGGTTTATGACTGCTGTGGCAACTAGAAGACTCACCTCTGACTGCATTGAGACCTTGACTGGAGTCAGTATGAGGTCTGCTTGTGTCCACTAGCTCATCTGTTCCCCTGAAGACTTGTGTTTGCAATTGTGCTATTCTCTGGTCAATTTATATAAAATGCTGCATAGCCTTACCCTAAGCGTTCACAGCTGAAATAAGTGAGTTTAATAAATGCGCTTTTATCTCTTCCTTACCTTTAGACATTACACTGCTGTTTAAAAATGGTAGTGCAGCTAAATTTTATGATATCATTTTGGAGCTGCAAACAGGTTATTTAAAAACATTTACACAAAAGTGTTGGGTAATCGACAGGATTAGATTCCCTGACTGAAAGGGACAGCATCTCACCTTTCACTTCATTCCCTGGCTGCCATTGCTGTGCTTTCAGGTGACCTGGGTTCTTGAGTTGTGGTGGCCAGACATGCAGAGACAGCCTCTCCAGATCCTTTCTGTCAGGGAAAAGCTTTGCAGTGGTTCTTAACCTGTACTCGAAGAGCAGGTAACTTCAGAGGCTTATGTCTTGCTCTTCCTGCCCCTTTAATGAAAACCAAATAAAAGTTTCTACCTGACTTTACTTAATTTTATTTAATTTCCCCAAGTATTTCAAGTTTACCTTGAAGACACTGACAGCTGGGGGCTTTCTGGGCTTTTTTTAACATTCCATTTTCTGTTTTTTTTCTCTCATTCTTTTTAAATTTATGACATCTTATAAATCCTTTTCAAAACAGGTGAGATAGAAAGACATCTCACTCACTCTGTCACACATGTTCAGGCAGACACACAGGAGGAAGAGACAGCTTAGAATCCAAAGGGACGAGGGACTTGGAAAATCTCCAGTGACCCTTCATGCTTGGTGAGGGCTCTCTTTGGCAGGGCCCCTCTGCCCACCCTTGCTATGGGTGTGGCTAGGAATCTGACACTTCCGGAGGCTCCAGGCAGGCAAGCAAGCAGAGGAGAGTGAAGCTGCTAACACTGCATATCCTTCTGTATCACAACCACTGAGAGAGGGAAACGCAAACCAAGTGCCAGCTTTTAACAACAACACATGGGACAGGTCATGGCCAATGAGCCAGGGCCCTGATAACCTCTCTTCTTTGAAGTGGTAGGTTGACAATAGATCCATCCTACCGAATAGCACTCTTCCCTATACCGTACACCATGGCTGTCCCACTGCAATGGTCCGTCTTTGTGCAGCTCATTAACAAGCTGTTCCCTCCATGGTATCTCTGACTGTAAGTGAGTAGACACTCCCTGTTGGTCCCTCCCATCCACAGGTTTTCAATCCTTCCTGGTTCTCTTGCACTGTTGGCCCGTGAGTACATCTCAGAAATCTGCTCTTCCTTAGAGAACCACGGAGCTGCATGTATGACCACTGTCGCCACTCCCTCTCTTCTGGAGATGCTCACTGTCTCCTATAGGCCACCCAGACCCACATGCTTTGCAAAGAGGTGAATTTCAAAGTATTCTCTCGGAAAAAGAGAGCCTTCTAGTTTTCTATGACTTGCCAAGAGGGCCTATGCATTACGAGACAAGGATTTTCACTTTACTTCACTTTCCCTAGTGCTTTTCCGGTACCTGGCACATAGTAGCATTCAATGAATATTTGTTTGATAAAAATGAGTAAAGCTAATGTTAATCAGAGTCTCACCGGGGGTGAAAATATTTAGCAGAAGGTGTTACAAGCCTCAGTAACATGAAGAGCACTCTCCTGCCACATACCACACTGGGCTTCAGCAGAGCCAAGGTTGTGTGAGAATTTAGAACAAATGACTTTTATTGAGCTGCACACTGGCCACCCAAGACGGAGCCTACTGGCAAGTACTTACTATGTACCAGAATGGAAGGCCAGCCCAAGACCGAAAATAAGTCAGATTCCAGGTACCTTCCCCCATTGGATCCCATCTCAAAGGACATGACGTTCCCATTTAGCTCGGGAGTTAGTTTGGGATATGCATGTCTATTATTAAATAAAATAATGTGTAGGATATTAAAAAGTTAGAAAAGATCAAAGAAGAAAAGGATGCCACTCACTGCTTGGTAAAGTAAGAGGAGGACCAGGTAGTGCTTGTCTCCAGCATCAGGCTGACTTCTGTAGCTCACAGACATGGCTTCCAGGTGGTATATCCACCACTCCAAAGACTGACATTAAGCCAGGGTGACCCATCTGGTGAACATCCCAAGCAGTACAGAAAGCTAGCCCTGGTAGGAATGAAGGTGAGTCTGTCTGCCTTCCCTGGCAGCCTCTCATTCCCCCACCCCCACCCCCCCCAAAGACACTTGGGGCTTTGAAGCCCAGAGGGTGCCAGTCCTCAGACAATATAGCCTCTAAGCTTCTGATATAAAGCAAGGTGATCTTGGCCTCTCCTCCACAGAACTGCTGGGAGGACAAAGGGCGGTAAGGATAAGGGCCCTATAAACAGCCAAGTGCTGTGCAAGTGCTGTGCGCATTTGTAAACAATGCATCTACACTCCCCAGTATCAACCTGTCTGTAAAGAGGAGACATCCCACCAGCGGGATTAAGGAATCCACCCCTTGCCTCATTAAGACCTCTCTTCTGAGCCCAGACCTCTAAGAGGAATGCTCCTGAACAAGATAGTTACATTTGGCCTGATCTCAATTTACTCAAGGGACACTCGCCTACCTAGAGCAAACTTAAAGAGAGTTGGGCAAGTTCCCCAAACACACGAGCGCGCGAACACACACACACACACACACACACACACACACACACACACACACACCACCGGAAAGGGGAGAGAGGGGACTGAACTGTCACCACCTTTATCCTACATCCAGAGAGAACGCTGACCTGCTGGCTACGGAGAGTAACTTGAGTAGGGCATTTGCTAGGATTAAGGCAGCTCTGAGGCCTGGCCACCCCATTTTAGGAACTCTTGTTTTTCCTACCTGGGCGTGCCCGGGTGTCCCAGTGGGGATGCGCAGCAACCTAGCAGCTCCGGAGCTAAACCCGTCCAGGCCGGGAGCAACCGGAGCCCTGGGAGCCACGCAAGGGCTGCTCCGGCTCGCGATCGGGGGTCACATTCCTTCTGCTCGCGGGGCAGGCGGGCACCAGCTGGGCTCCCGCCCTTCTCGGTCTGCGCCGCGCTCCCAGGAAGCTCCCGGCGCCCGCAAGAGCTCCGTCTTCACGCTGCTCCCACTCCCAGCCGACCCGCTTGGGGCGTGCAGCGGGCGGAGACTACCGGCCAGCGTCCTCAGCCGCGGGCTCGAGCGAGCTGGCCTGGTGCCCATGCTCCGCCCTGGAAGCTGGATAGGTTGGACTGTGGAGTTCCTGCCCTGCATCCCAGAGTTTCTACATCCCCGCGGGGCATTCCAGGCTCACTGTATCCCCTCGGGGGTGGAGACATTCCCTGCAGAGCACTGGAGGGTCTCTGCATTTCCGTTGGGGAATGGGAGGGTCTCTACATCCCTGTGGGGCATTGGAGGGTCACTACATCTCCTTGGGATATTCCAAGGTCCCTGCATCCTTGCCAGGTGTCCCAGATTCCAGGAAGAATGGCTCTGGTTCCCAAATGTCTTGGCTCCTCTGAGCAGCCTCCGTGTTCCCACCAAAACCAAAATTAGCTGTGACAACTCACCTCTACATCGCAACCAGACTAGGCCTCCTAACTAAGATCTGAGCCAGAGCCCCACGTGGTATCAGATTCCTGAGGCAAACACAGTTCTGCGCTCAGCACAACTTCTGGAGCCCAGTACTGTGTGCCTCAAACTGGCTTTGAGAACTTAGCAGAGTCACTACGTTTGCAATACCTTGATTTCCTCTTTTGGTATAAAGGCCCACAGCCTTTATAGGTAGGAGGAGTTAAATTGATAGAGCACTGGCAAAGAGTTGATACTTCATAGGCTTTATAAATTGTTGCATTACTGCTGTCCTCCAGGCTGAAAACCAGGCCCTCTTGTCTTATCATAACCCAATTAATTGTAGGACTTGCTATGCAAAGGGGAATTCCAGAATTCTTAGAATGCCCAGAAGAAGAAAAAAATCAAGAACAGTCAAGTTTTACGAGCGGGGGCAAGAAGGACGTTGTGGTTCTGGAAACAGCACCAACCGTTCCATGTTCCCCGGCTTCTTTCCCGGTCACAATGGGCCACCCTGCAATACAACTGCGAAGAAACAGTGATTGCTTGTTCCTTCTAGAGAGAGCACACATGGCCATTTCCTTTATGCCTTCCAGGATGGACAGGTCTTGGATTCCCTGCCATATTGCCGTATACAGCCCAGAAATCTAAGGTTAAAGTAACCCCGGGAGGCAACTCTGAAATGGAAGAAAGCTTTTAAAAAGTGACATCAATAGCATATCATAGAGGCCACCTGTGGCCTAGCAGGGCAGAAGTTCCTCACTCGTTTCTGAAGGTTTAGACTGTTCCTTTTCCTCGAAAAGGCAGGCTTAAGTCTAGCAAGAATCTGGTACCCTACCTCTACCTCTACCCCTGTCCCTGTCCCTGTCCCTAACTCTGTCCCATGGGTCCGTATTCCAAAGGCAGTTCTCAGAGCCTTGAATACAACCAGCTCAAAATCACAGCAAGATTTGACCCCCTTAGTGGCCAGAAATGCCATGTCATAACGACTGAGAGCTGCCTGGTATCGGGATTTTTCAAAGCTTCCAGGTGACTCTGCTGCACAGCTCTCATCATGATGCAGACAGACCAATCTTCTACCTCAAGGCTGTCTGGACAGGTGTGTACTGTGGTGTCCCCATCCAAGTGCCTTGTTTTACTGCTTATTAACCGTGCACAGTAATTATGTGCAGTGATTATGCACAAGTTAGATGTGGCGATTCACACGTCCATTCAGTTTGATCATCTGCACCCCTCTTATCCCCCCCCCCATCGTCTCTAGCAGTCTCCATTCTAGGCCACAGTATATTGCTTTATACGATTATTAACAATTCCATGCATTGTCCTAAAAAGGTAGGATTTCATCTCGGCTATATTTAATTACTTAGAACTGAATAATACTCAATTTTATGTATATGCTGTGCTTTCTTTATCTATCTATTGAAAGGCTCTCAGGCTGGTTCATGATATGATAGTGGTGAATGGGACAGCATCAAAGATGGCTGTGCCAGTGTCGTCTGCATGCTGACTTAGACGTTTTTAAGGACCAGATCCAGGAGCATTTAAGAAGAATCATGTGGTAATCCTGATAGAAGTGGTAGTATATTGAATGCTAAAATCAGGTGGGCCTCTTGAGCCTGTCACTTGGTGATAGAGCACTTGCCTAGCATGTACCAGGCCCCGAATTTTATCCTGACGATCACGAACAAAATAAATATATGTACAAAGCAGCAATCTGGAAGCTTTATGTTGGTGAACGTAAGCTCACCTGGACACAAATACTGAAAGATTTGAAAGCACTTTACAAGTAGCAAAATTGGGTTGTGCAATAATGTAGAAATAACATTTATTTACAGAGTCTCACTGTGCTGCCTAGGGTAGCCTTCAAGTCCTGAGTTCTTAGGATCTACCTACTCAGCCTGCCAAGAAACAAGGCATGCACCATACAGCTTTCTTTTTAAATACTGGCCTGTCCCCTACTTGTATCCTACATGGCCTAGAGACACATAGGCCTCCACTTGCAGGTGGAGTTCTCAGATTCACATGCATTGTCCTAAAAAGGTAGGATTTCATCTCGGCTGTATTTAATTCCTTAGAACTGAATAATACCCAATTTTATGTATATGCTGTGCTTTCTTTATCTATCTATTGAAAGGCTTTCAGGCTGGTTTGTGATATGATAGTGGTGAATGGGACAGCATCAAAGATGGCTGTGCCAGTGTCGTCTACATGCTGATGGCTATGCCAGTGTCATCTGCATGCATTCAAATGGTAAGATGTACAGACCTCCCCTCCTCACCTTACGATCTCCAAGGTTTTACCCAGGACCTGGGTGTTGCTTCCTCCCTCCCTCAGATGTGTTGGGTGTCCCCCTCTGTGTCCTTCCTCTGGGCTTCCTTTCTTTACTCAGCTCACACCTGGGATCCCTGGCAGCCACAGATAGCCACTTCCAGGGTGCTCTGCTCATTTCCCAGCACCACACAAATGTTCTGAGTGTGCTCATATGTTTTAGCATAGGATACCCTGCTAACCCTGCTGTTGCACACTGTTGACAGCCCTGGGTTCCATCAGTGTCATAACAAAGTCTGGTATCCAATGTGGCCTGAGCCAAAGAGAGTCCAGTGCTCAGTAAAGCATCCAAGAGTCTCCAGATCTTCCAAAGGATCCAGGGACTAAAGAGCCAAAGCCTACAAGAAGCCACAGAAAATGAGGCTGGAAGGCTATGGCACTGGGCTTGGCTACAGTTTTTAAGACCACAGGATGACTTGTGGACCAGCAATGCTCCCTGGAGATCAAGCAACCCATAATCCCCCTCATCTTCACTACCGGAAGACTTCCAGTTAGAACCAGATGGGGGAGCATTGTGAAGAGCAGGTTGTGACTGGCAAAGATCCCGGGTCTTAAATCAGTAAACAGGAAACAGCTCTGTATCAGTCATTCTCTTTTTGGTCGCCAGAAAGAAAGAATTCATAAGGAACATGCAGAGAAGTGCACAGGCAGTTATAGGCTATTCCGTTTTGACAGGCAGGCCCTCTGCGACTCTCAGCTTGCTACACGTATTTTGGCTATTGGCGGAACTTCCAGTAACCTGTCACAGAACCGCAAGCACAGACTGGAAACCACTGTCCCAGATGGGCTTCCTTGCACAGCCCAGTTCCTCTGCTCCCGTCACACACTTTCCGTCTGCCTAACTCCAAACAGGTAGCTTTGAACCTGGGTCTGGTCTCTCGGCAACATCTCAGTTGCATGTTCCTCCTTTCTCTAAGTCGGTTTTTGGGAACTTCTGGGAGTGCCTTCCTAGTCAATGTACCATAGGATTGGGGTTTTTTTTGTTTCTTGTTTTGTTTTGTTTTTGGCCCTTTACCCAGCAGGAAGCCTCAGTGAACTGGCAGTGACAGCAGACAAGAATGAATTGCAGACATCATCAGAGCAATGAAGCATTTTGTTTTAACTTCCTTCATATACAGAGGGAAAAGGGACAGATGTGACAAGCCAATCACAGCTTCACTGCAGTTTAGTCTTGCTCAGTCTTCACTGAGCAAATAACCAAAGGCGGTGCTGTGCCTGGCTGTGTTCATATTAACAGAGAAACACGTTCACGTACTGACGGGACTAACAGAACCAGATTGGTGAGGAGCTCGCTCCTCTCTTCTCTCTCTTCCTTCCCTTCCCTCTCCCCATCTCTCTCGACATTTGTCTATTTAGTGATCACTTAAACAGGAGAAACTAATAGCACCAGTAATGGAACTTTTGTGACCCACTAGGCTATTTCCCATAATTCCCTTGTTACCCCAAACATGCCTATTGAAACTGTCAGACCCAGTCATATACCACACAACAAGAGCATGGCCCTCCTTCAACCCACCCTTATTTGCTCTTTATGCCTCTATATTGTATGTGCACATATATGTTTGTGTGTATATGTGTGTGGAATGATTTCTGCATGTATGCGTGTATGCATGTGAAGGTCAGAGGACAACCACGTTTCATCTCTCAGGTTCTTCCTACCTGCCTCTGCCTCCCCAGCGTAGAGATCAGAAGCATGCTCCATCGTGCCTGGCATTTCTCATGTGAGTTCTGAGTATTAAACTCGGTGGTCCATGCACTGCCAAGACAGACACTGTACTGAGTGAGCATCCTCCCAGCCCTTCAGTTCACTTTAAAACTGAGGTTCTACTGGCCCCGTCATCATTATCTCTGTGGACATTTCCATGAACAGCCTCTAAGTTACGTTTGTTTTCCTATTCCCTGCAAGCATCTTTCAACCCCATACTCCCATGTTGGACTCTTTCGACCTGTTCATCTCTTCTGATTATAAATGACAATGTAGTTTCTGTACATGGTTTTCCTTTACTATGACCACTGTAGTTAATTAAAGACAATACTCCTTCAGTCTGAGGAGCCATTTTGAAGTGCTCCTCACTGAATGTGTGGCCTTATTCCACCAATAGAAGAAAGGAAGGAAGTGGAAGTGACTTCTGAGGTCAATCAAAGAAAATTCTCATGCCCCTTCTGGAACCTTTGAACCTTCAGGCTCTAAGCTGCCAGGCAAGAATATTACTGGCCAGAGACCATTGCTCCACTGGAAAGCACCAGCCATGTAAAAGTCATGTGCAGGTACTCTGGTCCTCAGTTGTCTGTCCAAATCATCTCCAGCCATGAGAGTGATCTATTCTTGATTACAAGCCAATGAACTTGAACCTGATGGTATCCATAATGAACTGCAAATATAACTGAGCTGGCCCAGAATCCTACAGGCTACATTACTTCAGGGCGCAGTTACAGGGTGGATTAAAACACAGTAATGGACAAGCAAACCAATGACTACACTCAGGAGTGTGTTATTGTTGTCTGTGGTCCACCTGCACCGTGAACATTAAACCTAGCGTGACGGATCTCCCAGAATGAAAACAACACATGTGTTCTTTTCTTTAGCATCTCTGAATGCAACATATGATGTAGACTTCCTCAGGATTATCACTAAAACAATCTTGGCAGCAAACTAAATTAAGACAAGAGCTTTCAGATAGGCAGATGGATTCAATTTTGAACAGATACTATTTTGAATAAAAGAAAGAGCCCTGACTCCATGCCATTATTTGAATTATTTGATTTTCAGTGTTATTCGCCGATTTTCTCAGGAAATTGCAGCCCATTAGAACTCAATCTCTACAATGCATTAAGAACTTGAACTTGGGAGGGTGAAGAGTAGGCGGCTATTTCTACCAGCAGCAGCAGAAAACCTGGCAGATGATGGTGTGCCATATCTGTTAGATCACCTTGTTAATGCTCAAATGTGTTAACAGCCAACAGTGCCTGATGTCCAGTAGCAGAAAACTGCTATCCAAGAATAATTACTACTACCCATGACTGCCTTGAGGCAGCATGGGAGCTAGGAACATCCTCTGCCTTGTGTCTAAGTGGATAGGAGGCCTTCTGACTTCTTGCACAATCATAAGTCAGCCAGTCTTAAGAGGTAGGATCATGCCAAGCTGATCTCTCTCTGGGGTAGACTTGCCGATGGACTCACTCACAGGTTTCTGCTATGCTTGGAGGATGCTAATTTTGAGACCTCTTCAAAACCTTAGTGGTGCTGGTCTTTAATGTCAGCTCCTTAGCAATCACACACAAAGTAAAACATGGATCAGAATGGACTAGACTCTGGGCTGGAGACCCAGAGGTCCCCCCGAATGTGACTCTATCATGGGCTCTTAGGGGAGGATGTACATCATTCTCTTATTCATCTGGACCTGTGTTTGACAATATGTGTGACCTCTAGAAACCTGTGGTGACCTAAGTCATCCAAAACTAAAGGAAATTATATTTTCCTGTCTTGGTTGTATTAGAAATACTTCAAAACCTCCACAGTCATGTGACTGCCATATAGAATCAGGCAGACGGAGGACGCTATTGTTGCAAAATGTTCTGTCAGATATTTAGGCTATTGGGGATTCTGGCAAAAATTTTCCATCTCTGAAAATTTGATCTTCCTTTAAAAATGGACAATCTGCTTGCTTTCAATGTATACCTAACTAAGAAGTGCCTCTGCACCCTCCGTTCCATAGCCAGGCCATGATTAGTGTGCCTCAGTCAATCCTACCACTCACATGCTTCCTCTGAGCTGTCGATACTCAATTTGTATATGATTACAATGATTTTACATTCCCCTGCAGTGGTTCCCTATGGGGACAGCACTATAGTTGCCTGTTATAATGTTATGTGTTCACATGTTAACATTTGCCTGTTAAATGTTAGCTTCTACACTGTACAACCTCACCAATCCTTTGTTTATGAGGTGTGTTTTACCCTTTGGCATACGAACTTGTCAAGTGACTTAGTGGTACTCCAACCAAATCTGGACATGAAAGCAACGACGTCAAGAAACAGTCTCTAAAGATAGTGGTGCCCACAAGGAAATGGGGCATGTGTGCTTTCCCAGGACCATGACAAAACTTTTCCATCAGGGAAAATCTCAACTAGAGAGCAGAAGCTGTGTGTTTTCTAGGATGGAGGATTTTTCCTATGCTCAAGTCAGCATGGGAGAATGGAGTTGGAAAAGTCCTCTGCTTTTAAGCATTGAGAGAGGAAGCTAAGGTACCACTGAATCCTTTGTTCCCTGCACACTCATTAGTTAACAGGTATCCCAGAGATGAGGGCAGAGCTCAGGAAGAAAATGAAGATCACAAAGATATGGCCGTGAGAAGGTGGTAGCAATCACAAACACACAGCAGTTGGACTGCCTGCTCAAGACAAATGTGCTTGTGCATGGCACACAAGCACATACATGCGCATGCACATACATGCACACACATACATGTACATGCACACATGCTCACATGCACAGACACATGCACACACACAGGTGTGCATGCACATACATGCACACACATACATGTACATGCACACATGCTCACATGCACAGACACATGCACACACACAGGTGTGCATGCATAGACACATGCATAGACACATGCATAGACACATGCTCACTTGCACAGACACAGGTATGCACACTCACATGCACACTGGCACACACACATGCTTACATGCATAGACACAGACACACACACACAGGTGTGCATGCATAGACACATGCATATACACATGCTCACTTGCACAGACACAGGTATGCACACTCACATGCACACAGGCACACACACATGCTTACATGCATAGACACAGACACACATACACGGGCATGCACAGGTACAGTCACACTCACACATTCATATGTGCGTACACACACACATACATGTGCAGGTACAGGAACACACACACAAGTAGAAGGGGATGCACTGAGAAGGAGGAGGTAAGCAGGACTAAGGGGCAAGAGAAGGCGAAGGCCAGAGGAGCGTATGCTAACTACATTATTGCCCTTGTGAGTAGGAAACTGTCAAAGAATTTAAAATATAATAAAATTTAGAAACCAAGCCTAGAACGACAAAGTAGTTAAAAATCAAAGAAAAATATTTTTGTGCCACAGAAGAAAATACTGTGTGTGTTATAAATACACATCATTTAACTAGTGTTTACGAGAAGGTATGGCCTGTGGCGGTGGCACACCACTGTACCCTCAGCAACTGTGCAGTCGGAGCCAGGAAGATCTGGAGGCCAAGGCAGCACAGCAAGTTACACATCAGCCTTCTTGAGCTGTGCCGTAAAGCCAAACGGAAGGAAGGAAGGACGGGGAGGGGAGAAGAGGAGGGGAAGAGAGAGGAGGGAAACGGGAGAGGAAGAGAAGGGGAAGGAAAAAAGAAACGCAAAATGAAGAATATGTCGTATGCCATGTTTTCTTCCTCCCCTGTATATAGAAGTCCTGAAGCTGACGCCAGAGACCTGGGAAAAGGCAGCCGTTTCTCAACGACCTTGAAACAGACTCCTAGAGAGGACTTAAACCAGGTCTGATGGGGCAGAAGAAGCCAGCAAGGGCACCATCAGGCATTCTGTGGGCTTAGGCTGGCAGACCAGTCTGCCATCTCTACCACCTTCCCACAGAACTTACACACTTTGTTGGATCCACGTCTAACTTTTCCTATTGCTGACACTCCTGCAGAAGATATTATTTTACATGTTACTTCTTGGATGTTCACTGCTCATGCACAGACACACAGCTGATTTTTATATTGATCTGTAACCAGTAAAATTGATTAGAGGCACTAAATATTTTTGAGTGTGAATCCCATAGGATTTTCTATCTAGAAATCTCTGTTGTCTGTAGATAGTTTCCTTTCTAAAATATGTGCCCTATATTTCATTTTCTTCATGATGTCCCAGCTGAATCCTGTAATACAAGACTGAACAGAAGCCAGGATGCAGGCCTCCTTGCATCAGTTTTCCAGTGCTGAGCTGGCCTTGCTTTGTGAAGATTATTCATCATTCTGTTTTTGCCTTTTTAGAGATTGCTGGATTTAATTGCTAGTATTCTGTTTAAAATCCCTGTGTTTGTGTTCATGAGAAATGCCGATCAGAAGTGCTTCTGTATTCTATTCTCTAGTGTTGAGGTACTGAAAATGGCCTTGGAGTGCTGGGAAGACTTCACAAATTGAGAATGGCTGATTTCATTCCAGTTTTCTAGGGGAGTTCAAGTAGAATTGCTCTTGTGCCTTCCTTAATGGCCTGGTAGAACTGTTTGGGGCTGTGGTTTTCTGTAAGGAATGGGTCAATACAAATACTCTCTAAATCCTTGTATTTCTCTGCTTTTCTCGTGGAGCATACACAATATAGTTATACTAAACTTCTCTTGGAGCACACACAATACAGTTAAAATAAACTTTAATGCTCTTCTACACTAACCTTAATATTGGTATGAATCTGGCGGTCTCTTGTTGATTTTCCTTCTGACCTGTACATCTGCTAATTCTTAGATGGACACCAAACATTCCATGTTTGCTTTCTGGACTCTGGATCCTTTTGCACTCAGGATACATTTGAGGTTTGGGATACTGTTTGCTTCTTGGGAGTCTTGCTTTTAATCATTATATAGGAACACAGCAAGTAGCAGTTTGTCTAAGACATGGTTTCCCAATAGCTTGTCACTTCTGAGTCCTCTATAAAATATCTTTGGATCTGGACATTTCATAGCCACCTGGTGGCAATAACGGTCATTCCTGAGCCTGTGAGCTATTTTATCAAGGGTTTTCATGTGATTCCTTTCCTGGACAGGGTAGTTTTCTCATGCAGGTATTTGAGTTCCTACACAGAACTCTGATGGTCTCTAAAATGCCCATTTCTGCATTTGTTCCTTTATGGTTGCCACCATGGCTTTCCTAAGTTCTATCTCATCCATTCAGAAGTTTACTGTGCTATGACTGGTTTTCTTCTCCTGTACTATAACATCATACTAGTAAACAGAAAGAGTCTGGGATCATCCATTTGTTTCTTGACTCGTAGGATAATGGGACTTTACTATTGACATCTAATATCTTAAAACCGTGTGTATTCTCTCTTGTTACTTGGTGGTTTCTGGTAAGAAAGTCTATCCAGGCTCTATTCCTCAACCCCAGGAAGCTCATCAGTGAAACTGAGTAGGATTCTTTACTCATGGCAAAATATTTATTTTTTCCCATTTAACCAGAAAAGTACTTGAACTCTTCATAAAACATAAATCATAATGCAGAATTGATCTGTTCTGGCCTAGGGCAGGAACTTTGAGGAAGGAAGTTAACTGTGAATGTCTCGTAGGAACACCCTGGCTACTTTTGGATCTGAGAGGCACAGAGACAAGTTGTGAGGCTCTAGCCAGGGGAAAAAAATCTCCTTAGGTTGCCAGCACAGATGGAAAAGATAGAAAAGCTGTAAGGAAGCAGAATAAAAAGAAAAGATGATAGGAAAGGGGGATGTGTCTGAAGGGGAGACACCTATCTACTCCTTTGATCTTAAATGCCCATTTCTGCATCTGTTCCTTTGGGGTTACCACTGTGCAAATTCAAGAATTTTGAAGGAAGAACCATTAGCAGTTGCCATTTGGAAGCAGGCAGGTTAGAGATGGGAGAAGCGGGGAAGGGGTGCTGAGGAGATTATAAAAATCATTAAGTGCTGGGGCGCGGTTTCCATTAGTTATTGTCAATCATACTGCTGAAATCAACCCATGCATCCAATGACAGATGAACAGATAAAGAAAACATACATAGTGTGTGTGCATGTAGGTATGCAGCGAGGTCCTATTCATCCACAGAAAGAAGTCCTGTCATTTACAACATCGTGGGTAGAAATAGACAACTGTGCTAAGTGAAAAACAACCAGCACAGAAAGATAAATATCACGAGCTCTCTCTTAGACAGGAACTGTTGGTTTCCTAGAAGTAGAGAGCAGGTTAGGTAAGGAATGGGGGGAGGAGGGGTGGTGTAGAGATGGTGTCTAGTAGTTCTAAGACTGGCAAGAAGAACGAGCTGAGATTATCTATTGGAGGTAACTATGATTGACCATAATTAATTGTATGATTCAAAAGAGCTAGCCAAGAGCGTTGTGATTGTTTTGGAAAGGAATTTTAAAGGTCTCTGGTGACAGATATATTATTGCAGTCTTACTCCTAAGTATGTACAATTCTCATGTGTCAACTAAAAATAAATTTTACCTTAATAAAGAGAAAAGGATATTCTATTTTAGTGATTCTCAAAAGGTTCCTCAAGAGCCTCTCTGAAGATGCTTAAGATCAAAGTGCTTTCATAGCAACTCAAAGAAGTTTTTACTTACACTTTCTCTCAGGGCATTCCGTAGAGTTTCTACAAGCTACATGGCAATTAGCTCAAAGATCAAATACAGATGCAAATTTTAAGAATGTACTCTCTTTTGTGAATTTTCCAGGGTATATATCGTAAAACAATGCTACCATTCTTATTTTTGTCTTAAATACATAGTTATTTTATGAGAGAGAGACATCATGTCATTTATATTGACAGTCAGCCAGCTTATTGGTGATTTTTATGATTCACAAAATTTACTTTTAAAATGGTATAGCTTTAGTTTCTAATATAGTTCATATAAGTAGACTTAATTGAACGGGCCGAAGCCTTGTGACGTTACTAGTAATTTTAAAGCATCCTCTGATAACCTCTTTGCAATAACTCAGCCCCATAAGATCACTGGGTAGGTCGTGGGAAGAAATTCTGAGGGAAAGAACAAAGAGCAAAGGTATCAGGAGAAATCTCCCTTGGAACTAACTGCCTCACTTTGGCTTTGAAATGGTATCTTAAAGACATCGTCCTTGATAAGCCTCACCCATGGGGACTTGATGTAACCATCAGAAAGGTATTATGTCATCAGGTAGAAAAACTTCTGTGCTGAATATCCTAAAAGGTACACGGAGTCATTTCATCATCTGCTGTCTGCTTATACACAGCTTTTGCGTTAGTTACTCTCTTCACTGCTGTGACCAAACACCTCACAGAAGCAAGTGGGAGGTGGGGAGCAGATCTGACCTGTGCTCAGAATCAATCAGATATATAGGATCACAGTGTCAGAAAAAAATAGTCCACCAAGGTAGCTGAAGCTTGCAATGGAGCCATCCAATATGGTGTTGACTGGGAGGCAGGACACTGAAGTAGATGTCACCCTCAAGGCCTTCCCTGAGTGACCCACTTCCAAAAGGTAGGCTGCAGTTCTGAAAGTTCCCAAACCCCCAATACAGCACCCTCAGCTGTCCACCATGAGCCTATATGGACAATTTCATGTCCAAACTTAACCATTATCTTAATCATCCATCTGGTCCATGCCCAGTAATCAATCATATATTCAGGAAGAAAATGTTTAAGAACCACACATATGTGTTTAACCATAAGTGAGACACTGTACCAGGACAGCATGACTACCCATGTTTTATCAACAGCAACAGATGTCCCAAATGAGAACAGGAATTTGACTAAGGATGACCCAGTGAATAGACTCATTGGTGAGGATTCAGCTCACTGTTCAAAGCTCTCTGCCATCCACATTGCTGTATTTTACTGTCCCACTGCTAATCACTGTTCGGGAAAAAAGCCTTAAAATGCAAGGGAGCTGGAGGATTCATTTTTTGGAACGTGATGGTTACTAGCGTAGACAATGAAAGCCAACTCCCCAGCTCACATCCTACCAGGACTAGCTGTGGACAAAGGTTAAGTCGCTTCATGTCTTTTGTGTCTTAGTGGTAGATGGCAAAGTCATGCAGCAATCATGTGATGCATAGTGGCATTTTGGTCAACAATGGACCATGTGTACAAAGATGGGTCCATAAGATCATAGGCCCCAGTGACATCAAAACCATCTCAACTGTATAACTCTGTCAAACACAATGCTCACACAATGACAAAAATTATCTAAGGATATACTTCGCAGAACATATCTCCATCATCAAGAAAAGAGCACTGCTTATGATGGTAAGTCTCAAGTCACTCAGTTGCTGTGAGGACAGAGAAAGTTAACTTGTAGAAGAATTTACACTGCCTGGTGTGCAGTAGGTGACAGAGGTGATCTTTATCTGCCTTACAGAACTTGTATTTATTCAGGCTTTTTGACTCTACAAAAAGGACACAATCACATCTGTCCACTTATATCAGAGGCTTACTGAGATTGCAGATACTTAGCACGCCTGGAAGAGTTTAACTGAACAATACTATGCAAATAAGGTAACTATTGCTGGGACTTTCTTGGGTATAAACTCAGTGATGTGTTTTTGGAACAAAGAGTTTTCTCACACGAAAAAAAAAAGGCCAGTATTGCTGGCTGGAAGGCCAGAAGCTGGGGACCACAGCTAATACATTCCTCATTCCCCCGACACCAAACCACATTTGAAAAGCAGAGCATCTGTGCATAACCAAATCAGCTAGACACGAATAACTCTACCTCTGTGGAATAGGGCCATGAACTTGGTCAACAACATGAAGAAGCAATAGAAATTGACATCTGAATGATCTTCAAGTAAAATAAAAGCTTAAGACACAAAGGGCAGCCTACCCTGAAAACTTTCACAACCTTCTTTGCGTAAACTGAGACATTTAGTTATTGCCAGCCCAATTGCTTCTCTTGTGTCTGGTTTTTTTATTGTTAAAGAATTTAGCCAAACTTGAATCACTTCCTGCCTTAACAACTGCAATATGTCTTTCTTGTTCCTCTTACATTGTTTGAGTCCAAATCACTGCTGCTGAAGAAATCCCCTTGCTTCTTGCCAGACATGTATCCCAAAATATTAGGTGTCTTTTGCTAAAAGTTACACATACGTTCGAACATGAGTGTGTAAACAGTCCTACGTTACTGAATCCCCATAATATTTATAAGTGTAACCACTTGATTTAACCTACCAAATTCTCTCCCCACTAGAACATATGACCCATGAGGGTAGAATTTGGGTTGTTTCCTCCATTGGTCTATTAGTATTATATTAAATAAAACCTGAAAGCATATTACACACTTGTTGACTGAATGAGTGCATTGCTTAACTCTGTCCATTAAAAGGGCATGCGCCTGGTTTTAGTATAGTGTTTTTCAATCCCAGTGTGTGTGTGTGTGTGTGTGTGTGTGTGTGTGTGTGTGTTTGATGTTTTAATATTTTCCTTTTCTCAGTTCCAACTCTTTTCTACAGGTTTCCCACCATTTCTATTTCCTCTCACTCTGTGTGTTCATGAACACACAAGAGTTACTGCTAGGAATCTCTCTGACGTCAGTAGGATCAAACTTAGCCAAGAGCTCTTCAGAGTTTTGAAAAATGGAGCCAGGTACTTCTTATGCTAGAGTAAGAGGGCCCCTTAACCTGACAGTGGGCATAAAACAGAGACCTCAGCTGGAGTCTAGGTCGTCAATAAATGGCTAGGACTGCGTGATGGTTTGCATATGCTTAGCCCAGGGAGTAGCAGTATTCGGTGGTGTGGCCTTGTTTGGAGTGGGTGTGTCACTGGGGGGGGGGGCTATATATAAGCCCCTCACCCTAGCTGCCTGGAACCCAGTATTCTGCTAGCAGCCTTCAGATGAAGATGTAGAACTCTCAGCTCCTCCTGCACCATGCCTGCCTGGATGCTGCCATGTTCCCACCTTGATGATAACGGACTGAACCTCTGAACCTATAAGCCAGCCCCAACTAAATGTTATTTTTGTAAGAGTTACCTTGGTCATGGTGTCTGTTCACAGCAGTAAGACTCTAACTTAAGACAGACGTGTACTAGAACTGACCTCCTGAGGTGTATGTGACTGCTTGTAACAATTACATGAATGCATGGCTGCATGCAACCTAGCAAGAGAGCCACTGTATCACAAGGGCTGGGGAAAGACATCCTGACAACCGTACACTGGGAATGGCTCCTTCAAACTCTAAAAAAGGTCATTTATCATAGATGGGACCCCTGGGCCATAGATGGCATGCTACAGACTCTCTAATGTTTTATTCTTTGCTTTTGAAGAAGAGCTAACTAGCCTTCTCCTTGAGGTCTTTTTTCTTTTTTAATTGCTGTTAGCCCTAATTCCAAAGCCATAATAGAAACCAACCCAACCACATCAGCTGACATCTCAACAGAGAGAGCCACAGTGGGGCTGGGAAGGACTGGTATTTTGTGCCTCTTTCTCTATTCCCCTTCTTATCTCTTCCTGTACACTCCACAGTGGATATTCCCGATGAAAATGATGACAAATCTTCAATTCTGCCCATGACCTATGCCAGAAAAATCTTACCTTCACTCCCTTGGAAACTCAAGAAACAGTTACAGAGTTACCAAGGTCATCAGAGACAGTTCCCAAAGAGAAAGGGTATGAGTGTGCATGTGCATGTACGTGTGCCTGTGCGTGCGTGTGTGTGCGTGTGCGTGTGCGTGTGCATGTGTATGTGCGCACACATGCACCAGAACAAATTCTAGCTAAAAATAATTTCTGGTGCAGAAATGATGAAGGACGATGTTGTAGTAAAAACTATTTTAAAATCCTGGCACAGGGTTTCTACCCTCCTTAGACCATTTAAGTTCCCGGAAGAAACACACATACAGCCTTGATATTTTTAAATATGCCTTAGGCAGCACAATGGTTGGGTAGCTGCCTACTCCATGTGGTTAGAGTCTACCTTCCTATCGATAACGCTGTTATTACTTACTGTGTACTATGTTCCAGCTGGGCTGCTCCTAGTTCCCATGAGGCAGCCATCTGGGCCACATTCTCTTGGCCCCCACCCCATGGCGACTCTTCTTTCTCCTTTCCTGCATGTTCCCATGGCTGCTTCTCTTTCTTTTTTCCCTGCTCCTTCCTCTAAGCCTGCCAAAACTCAACCCCACCTATTTCTCTTCTCCTCAGCTATTAGCTATTGACATCTTTATTTACCAGTCACAATCAACTGGGGGCAGGATCACTTGGGGTCTTATGTGTGGACTTTCTTGTGTTTGGGGCAAACAGACTTGGGGCCCCCAAATTAGCCTTACGATATAAGCAGCATTAACCCAACCCACTATAAGATATGATTTTTTATTTTTATTTATTTATTTATTTTTATATAATACTTTATTTACATTTCAAATGTTTTCCCCTTTCCAGGTCTCCTCTTTGGAAACCCCCTATCCCCATTCCCCTGCCTCTATGAGGGTATTCCACCCACCCACCCACCCACTCCAGTCTTCCCACCCTGGCATTCCCCATACTGGAGCATCTAACACTCTCAGACCCAAGGGCCTCTCGTCCCACTGATGGTCAACAAGACCTTCCTTAGCCACTTAATGTAGGAGCACCATGGGTCCCTCCATGTGTATTCTTTTGTTGGTGGTCCAGTCTCTGGGAGCACCAGGGGCCTGACCAGGTGACAATGTTGCTCCCTCCCCATAGGGTTGCAAACTCCCTCAGCTCCTTCAGTCCCTTCTCCAACTCCAACTCCTCCATCTGGGATCCCACTCACAGTCCAACAGTTGCTGTGAGTTGTTCACATCATGGGTGTTCCAAACTTTTGGGCTAATATCTGCTTATCATTGAGTACATACCATGTTCATCCTTTTGTGACTGAGTTACCTCACTCAGGATGATATTTTCAAGTTCCATCCATTTGCCTGCAAATTTCATGAAGTCATTGTTTTTAATAGCTGAGTAGTATTCCATTGTGTAAATGTACCACATTTTCTGTATCCATTCCTCTGTGGAGGGACATCTGGGTTGTTTCCAGCTTCTGGCTATTATAAACATGGCTGCTGTGAACATAGTGGCGCATGTGTCTTTATTACATGTTGTTGCATCTTCTGGGTATATGCCCAGGAGTAGTATAGCTGGGTCCTCAGGTAGTATTATGTTCATTTTTCTAAGGGTCCACCAAACTGATTTCCAGAGAGGTTGTATCAGCTTGCAATCCCACCAGCAATGGAGGAATGTTCCTCTTTGTCCACATCCTCGACAACATCTGCTGTCACCTGACATTTTGATCTTAGCCATTCTGACTGGTGTGAGGTGGAATGTCAGGGTTGTTTTGATTTGCATTTCCCTAATGACTAAGGATGTTGAACATTTCTTTAGGTGCTTCTCAGCCATTCGAGTTTCCTCAGTTGGGAATTCTCTGTTTAGTTATGTTCCCCATTTTTTGATAAGGTTATTTGTTTCTCTGGAGTCTAGCTTCTTGAGTTCTTTGTATATATTGGATATTAGCCCTCTATCAGATGTAGGATTGATAAAGATCTTTTCCCAATTTGTGGGTTGCTGCTTTGTCCTATTTACAGTGTCCTTTGCCTTACAGAAGTTTTGCAATTTTATGAGGTTCCATTTGTTGATTCTTGATCTTAGAGCATAAGCCATTGGTGTTCTATTCAGGAACTTTTCCCCTGTGCCCATGTGTTCAAGACTTTTCCCCACTTTCTCTTCTATTAGATTCAGTGTATCTGGTTTTATGTGGAGGTCCTTGATCCACTTGGACTTGAGCTTTGTACAGGGAGATAGGAGTAGATCAATTTGCATTCTTCTACGTGTTGACCGCCAGTTGAGCCAGCACCATTTGTTGAAAATGCTGTCTCTTATCCAGTGGATGGTTTTAGCTCCTTTGTCAAAGACCAAGTGACCATAGGTGTGTGGGTTCATTTCTGGGTCCTCAATTCTATTCCATTAATCTATCTGCCTGTCACTGTACCAATACCATACAGGTTTTTTATCACTACTGCTCTGTAGTACAGCTTGAGGTCAGGAATTCTGATTCCCCCAGAAGTTCTTTTATTGTTGAGAATAGTTTTTGCTATCCTGGGTTTTTTGTTATTCCAAATGAATTAGAGAATTGTTCTTTCGAAGTCTATGAAGAATTGAGTTGGAATTTTGAGGGGGATTGCATTGATTCTGTAGATTGGTTTTGGCAAGATGGCCATTTTTACTATAATAATCCTGCCAATCCATGAGCATGGGAGATCTTTCCATCTTCTGAGGTCTTCTTTGATTTCTTTCTTCAGAGACTTGAAGTTCTTGTCATACAGATCTTTCACTTGTTTGGTTAGAGTCACACCAAGATACTTTATATTGTTTGTAACTATTGTGAAGGGTGTCATTTCCCTAATTTCTTTCTCAGCCTGTTTATCCTTCAAGTATAGGAAGGGTACTGATTTGTTTGACTTAATTTTATATCTGGCCACTTTGCTGAAATTGTTTATCAGATGTAGTAGCACTCCAGTGGAGTTTTTTGGGTCACTTAAGCATACGATCATATCATCTGCAAATAGTGATATTTTGATTTCTTCCTTTCCAGTTTGTATCCCTTTGACCTCCATTTGTTGTCTAATTTCTCTAACTAGAACTTCAAGTACTATATTGAATAGATAGATAGAGAGTGGACAGCCTTATCTAGTCTCTAATTTTAGTGGTAATGCTTCAAGTTTCTCCCCATTTAGTTTGATGTTGGCTATTGGTTTGCTGTATATTGCTTTTACTATGTTTAGTTTCTTTTATGAATGTGGATACCCTTGCATTTGGGGCATAGATGTTCAGAATTGAGAGTTCTTCTTGGTAGATTTTTCCTTTGATGAGGATGAAATGTCCTTCCTTATCTTTTTTGGTGACTTTTGGTTGAAAGTTGATTTTGTCCTATATTAGAATGGCTACTCCTGCCTGTTTCTTGGGACCATTTGCCTGGAAAATTGTTTTTCAGCCCTTTACTCTGAGGTAGTGTTTGTCTTTAACACTGAGGTGCATTTCCTGAATGCAGCAAAATGCTGGGTCCTGTTTATGGATCCAGTCTGTCAGTCTATGTCTTTTTATTGGGGAGTTGAGTCCATTGATGTTAAGAGATATTAAGGAATAGTGATTGTTGTTTCCTGTTATTTTGATGTTATATTTATGTTTTGTGGCTATCTTCTTTTGGGTTTGTTGAAAGATTACTTGCTTGCTTTTTCTAGGATGTAGTTTCCCTCCTTGTGTTGGTGTTTTCCATCTCTTATCCTTTGTAGGGCTGGGTTTGTGGAAAGATATTGTGTAAATTTGTTTTTTTCATGGAATATCTTGGTTTCCCCATCCATGGTAGTTGAGAGTTTTGCTGGGTAGAGCAGCCTGGGCTGGCAGTTGGGTTCTCTTAGGGTCTGTATGAGATCTGTCTAGGATCTTCTAGCTTTCGTAGTCTCTGGTGAGAAGTCTGGTGTAATTCTGATAGGTCTGCCTTTATATGTTACTTGACATTTTTCCCTTACTGCTTTTAATATTCTTTCCTTGTTTTGTGCATTTGGTGTTTTGACTATAATGTGACGGGAGGAATTTCTTTTCTGGTCCAATCTATTTGGAGTTCTGTAGGCTTCTTGAAAGTTTATGTTCATCTCTTTCTTTAGGTTAGGTAAATTTTCTTCTATCATTTTGTTGAAGATATTTTCTCGCCCTTTAAGTTGGGAATCTTCACTCTCTTCTATACCTATTATACTTAGGTTTGGTCTTCTCTTTGTGTCCTTGATTTCCTGGATATTTTGGGTTAGGACCTTTTTGCATTTTGCATTTTCTTTGACTGTTGTGTCAATGTTTTCTATGGTATCTTCTGCACCTGATATTCTCTCTTCTATCTCTTGTATTTCTATTGGTGATGCTTGCATCTATGACTCCTGATCTCTTTCCTAGGTTTTCTATCTCCAGGGTTGTCTCCCTTTGTGATTTTTTTATTGTTTCTATTTCCATTTTTAGATCCTGGATGGTTTTGTTCATTTCCTTTGCCTGTTTGATTGTGTTTTCCTCCATTTCCTCTTTAAGGGCTTCTAGCTGTTTACCTGTGTTCACTTGTATTTCTTTAAGGGAGTTGTTTATTTCCTTCTTAAAATCTTCTATCATCATCATGAGAAGTGATTTTAAATCTGAGTCTTACTTTTCTGGTGTGTTGGGGTATCCAGGGCTCGCTGTGGTGGAGAACTGGGTTCTGATGATGCCAAGTTGCCTTGGTTTCTGTTCCTTATGTTCTTGCCCTTGCATTTCACCATCTGTTTATCTCTGGTGTAAGTTGGTCTTGCTCTCTCTGACTGTGGCTTGTCCCTCCTGCAATCCTTTGCATCTGCACTCCTTGAAGACCAGCTCTCTCTGAGAGGAATTTGGGTTTGGAGAGCTGTGGAACCGGTTCAGCTCTGGGGTGCAGAAAGCAACCAGAAGAATCCTGTCCCCAGCTGTTCCTTGGTTCCTGTGTCCTGATGGCTCTGCGAGGGTCCCTCTTGATTGAGGAATTTGAACCAAAGTTGTGGTCTTCCTGTGCTCAAAAGTGTGTTGGCACTCCTGGGAGGCCAGCTCTCTCCTTGCACTGAGTATGGAGCCCTGTGTCAAGGGATTAGCTCCCAGGCCTCAGAAGGAAACCAGAAGGCTGCTCCTCAGTCCCTGTGTCCTGGAGGTTCTGGACAGATCCTTCTGAGAGGAGGTACTGGTTTTACCACCTGATCATAGGCTTCTCCACACTCCTGGGAGGGTAGCTCCCTCCCCAAGCTATTTGGGTCCCCCAGTCGCAGAAGAGATAGGAAGGCTGCTGTCCCAGGCTGTTTCTAGGTCCCTGTGTCCTGAAGGTTCCATGCAGATCCCTCTGAGTGGAGGTACTGGCCTTGCCCCCTGATCATAGGCTTGTCCCCACTCCTGGGACGGTAGCTCCCTCCCCGTGCTATTTGGGTATGGAGCCATGTGGCACAGACCACAGGTGTAAACTGGAAGCATGATTTTTTTCCTTACTAATACATTTTGCACAGAGAAGAAACCCTATGGTGAGCCGAAGTGGCTCAGGAGACCTGCCTCCCACACAGCTCTCCAGGAAGGTCCCTCCCCAGTCTGGCAAGAAGGACTCACAAAAGGAGAGATAGAAAAAGAAGGCAAGAGCTCAAATCTCAGAGTAGGTCCTCACCTCCAGAGCTGACACCTCTTCTTCAAAAGGAGCTTGAGAAGCCCAGCAGTGGTGGCGCACCCCTTTATTCACAGTACTCGGAGGCAGAAGCAGGTGGATTTCTGAGTTCGAGGCCAGCCTGGTCTACAGAGTGGATTCCAGGACAGCCAGGGCTATGCATAGCAACCCTGTTTAGGAAAAACAAAACAAAACACACACACACACACACACACACACACAAAGGAGCCTGAGAGAACCCACCCCTCAGAGAAGACCAGTGAGACTGGCTACAACAGGCTTGCAGCTGCAGCTTTATCACTGAGGGAGCTGCTTTAGGTAGGTACAGAGATGTTGCCAAGGCTTCTGGGTCAAGGATGGGAGTTGAGGCTTCTGAGAAAAACCAGAAGAGACCTGGAGAGAGGTCAAGAGACTCGAGGCTCATCATCCAACATTTTTATTGCACATATGGCCCATACCAAGCAGCAGCCTTGTGTTCGAAGTGTGACTTGAAATAAATCAGATAAAATCCACACTTTCTGCAACATGTGGACAAATAATACATAACCAATGGTGCGTGGAGAAGTTAAAGTAGAAAAAAGTAAGAGAAAGCTCAAGAGCAAGGTTGTGGGTGGTTCCACACGGCAGGTCCACACCTGTCTGTCACACCAGGGCTGCCTCCCTCTGTCTCATGCTGAAGGCTAGAAAATAAACACAAATAGGTCTTCAAGAAATTAGCCAGCCACCCAGGGCCGGGCACCCTGAGTCTTTTATGGAGAAATGATATCCTTTCCTTCATGTGACAAGAGTCTACCAAGCAAACAGTCAGATATGGCCATTACCATACAGAACACACATGACGCACACTCACAAAAATATACCACACACAACATGCAGAACACACTCTGCATGTGCAACATACACTGTGCACGCTCATCAAGTATATATCATATACTCACCATCTAGAACACATATGACACATACTTCACACATTGAATACACCCATAAGACATAGAATATACACTACACACGTAATTCCAATGCATACAATACAGTCATTTGCACAACAGATGCATATAACATAGACATCATACACTCAAATGGCATAGAGCAGACATATCTATAGCACACACAATACTCTCATTGGAGGACATGCAAAATACACAGAATGCATGTTTTTAAATGACATACAATAGACATGTTTCACAATTCATACAAGAAATATACACAGCACCATGCATTAACACAATGCACACAAAATACATACCACAAATGTAACATTCACACACCTACACATATATATTCATGCAACACATACCTCAAAGCCTACATATGAAAGGCCTTTCACTTTAAACACCACTGAGGGCTTTGGGCTGATGCAGCCAGATAAGTACTGAAATTATTTGGCTCAATGCACAGGGCAGTAAATGAAAGATTTGATACCCAGGGGAGGCTTTGGGGTTAAGCTCTTCTACACAATTTGCCCATGTCAGTTTGCACAGGGGGCACAGCAGAACTCCCTCACAGAATAAAGAGCACAAGAATGATTTATAGAAAGCAGAATGGTTATTATACAGAGCTTGGCAGAGGAAGACAATGGGATGTGGGTCAAAGGGTATATATAAACTTGCACTTACAGAGATCTGGTATAGAACATGGCAACTGTATTAGCTACTTTGTTATTGCTGTGACACAATAGTCAATAGAAGCAAATTAAGGAACTATATGTGGGTGATAGAGTCAGAGTTCAGTTCATTCTGATGGGAACCACACAGCCACAGTGGGGGAGGGGAAGACCTGGTTATACCTGTATGCTGCCTTGTAAAGCTGGGTTATTGCTATGGAAACCAGACCGCAGTTTCTTTGAGCTGCCAAAATTGAGAGAACACATTCGTGCAGTCATAAACTTCAAAGGCAAATCTTTAATGACCCTCTTCAACCAACCAAAGGCTGCTCTACCTTCAAACTAGTACTGTAAAGGTGGAGGAGATGGTTCAGAGGCTAAAGTACTTGCTGGGCAAGTCTAATTGAGTACCTGATCCGGGCCCCAACACTTATGTGAAAGCCAGGTATAGAGTCACAAAACTCCAGTGTCAGATGAACTGAGACGGGTAAAGACAAGGCATTAGCCAACAGATCTACCCAAAATGGCAAGTTCTAGGTTCAATGAGAGCATGCCTCAAAAACTAAAGCAGAGAGTAATAGAGGAAAATACCCCATATCCACTTCTGGCTTCTAAACATGCATGGGTGAATACATTCCCACTCACGCATATGCACACATATGTACTGCATGTGCATACTCACATTAAATATTTTTTTAAAATGATAATTAGGCCGGGCAGTGGTGGCGCACGCCTTCAATCCCAGCACTTGGGAGGCAGAGGCAGATGGATTTCTGAGTTCGAGGCCAGCCTGGTCTACAGAGTGAGTTCCAGGACAGCCAGGGCTATACAGAGAAACCCTGTCTCGAAAAACCAAAAAAACAAAAACAAAAACAAAATGGTAATTAGGAAAATAACCTCACAAACTGTAGCCTTAAAACGTGAGCCTTTGGGTGACTGTCTGGATTTAAATCACAAGTGGCACTGCTGTTATAAATATTCTGCCCACAGCCAAAAAAAAATAAAAAATGATAGTTCATACAAGGCAATAGACCGAGTGACTTGATTTCTGGGCTCATCCCACACATCATGTCACCACGATATCTGCCTTTAAAAGATGCAGCTTTTATTTGCCAATCATATCTCAGTGCAGCTAGGAAATTAAAATAAATAAGATCTACCTATTCAACCAAATGCTAACAGCCTGGGTTTGTCATGTGATTTCCGTGAAGTCTCTTCAAACTAAACCCCTGTTTGGTGGAGAAAGCCATCTGGCACCAGGCTTGCCACATATTTCCCAGTATTTTAAATGAATGTGAAATCTCTCCAAGACCATGTCACTAAGTCACGAGCCAGAAGTTAATCTCATGCACTTAAAGTAGGTTAAACAATAACCAACAGACAGAAGACACATGTCTTCTCTGGGTTTTTGGCTCTGATTTCACTATGGTTTCCACAGTGAATGGCTGGCTTCACCAGGCAGCACAAAGTGTTTAAAAGGAAGCCCGTCCACAGACAATGGAGTGTTTGTGAAGCCCAGTAGGAGCTCATGTTTTAACGATATTTAAATTCTCCAAAGCAAGGAATCACCTGTAATAATGTCAGCATGGGAACTTTATCCTTAGTTCCCCTTAAACATTTCAACTTCTGTTTGTAGGGCTGTATTATTTTGATAAAGTTAAATGCGTGTGTAAAATCGCGTTTGTTTTGTTCTCTGTGCCCATATCCCACACGGATGCATGACCAGATGCATGGAGATGTCTATCCCACTGCAAGGATTTCTCAGATGCCAGCTGGGTAGTCTGCAATTCAGTTCAGCTCTAATAATGACTCCATAAACAGAGGCCTTGGTCACAAAAGCAGCCTCCTCTGCTGCAAATGCCAATTTCCAGATCAAGGTTGTCACCCTCCTCCGGCCCAGTCCAGGCCCCTACAACTTGTCACACTCTATAATTTGCTAGGACAGCTTCAGAACACGGGAGAACTGTTCAGTGATTTCTCATATGACAGGGGATATGACAAAGGACACAGATGCCGCCCAGTGCTGAGACATACAGGTTTGTGGAAAGGGTCTTCAAGAGTCCATGTCAGGCAGGTTTCCTATGACATGTTCAACACCCACTGACTTTCCCAACTCCTAGTTCATGAACATTCATAGAATCCTCACCATTTGGGGATGACCAATGAGTCTTCCCTTGCCAAAGATGAGGAACAGGCGGAGCATTTCAAATTTCCTAGTATGTCTTGGTCTTGGTGGTGACCAGTCCCCACTTTTAAGTAGAATGAAGGTGTCTGCTTTTATCTCCTAATATAAAGATGCTTTTATCTGCTAGGAAAGTCCAAGATGTTGAAATGTTGACTCAATGCTATGAACAGAGAGAAACTGTGTTAATATATACTCGGGCATATGTAGAGATATAGGAGAATTTCTTTGGTAGACATGATGTGTGCATTCAGGTTTGATCTAGATGAGAAACTCCAGGATGTAACCACTCTGGTAGTTTTCCAAGGTCTCAATAAAAGAGGCTGACTCTAGAAGCAAGTGCTTGCTTGGAAGGTGGGATTGAGTAAATGTTTTCTGTCCAGCAGTTTCCACACTCAAAGGTCATTTTAGAGGAATCCACATAACATGTGCCTAAGGGGACTTTCCAGGCTTGGAACAAATCTAAATTCATCTAAATATATTAATAAGCATGGAACATGCAGGGAAATCGGAGGTGACAGATCACAAGCACCTCTTTCAGTCATTAACAGCCGGCAGCAGTGGTTTCATGAGCCAGCAAATACAGAGAAATTAAAGAGTGCATCTATTTTATTTTGTGATGTCAATAAAATAGCCAAGCATTGAATGCTCCTAGGTGAGGATCCCTTCAACGGTCTCAAGTTTTTGCTGGTGAAGGCTGAGGAAGTGGCTGCTCAGTCTTACCCAATTCCTCATCTGATCACAGGAGTAACAATGCCTACCCTAGGTGAAAGCAAAGTAGAGATGGACCACTGGCCATGGTAGATGTCACACAGTAAGTGCTTTTGTTGGAGTTCTTACTTGGTTACCCCCAAAGACTGGCAGAAAAGGTGCTATAATTTCAGGGGTGCTCTAAATAGGGAAAACTGGTCACAGAGCTTGATGAGAAAAAAAAGGAGTTAATGGGGCCTGGAGAGGCTCAAGCAAGCATAGGGACTGAAGTTCATCCCTAAACCCATGAAAAGAAAACTCCACACAGTCGTGGGAATTCCCAGGCCTGCGGATGAGGAGTCAGCTAGAAGCTCTCTGGTCCACAAGCCTGCCCAGGGAGTAGTTTTGGCATAGTATTGCCCAATATTTGAAACTGACACGTTAAAACTACAGCCTTCCAAGAGGATATAATACCTAAGACTCTTCAGTATTTTGTTTCCTTACGTAGATGGGTTTCTACATTCATTGTATGGTGAAAGCAACCTCTTTAACACGATTTCTTTTTCTTCCTCATTTCTATGAGATTCTTTCAAGTCCAGCCAAATGTGTGTCACAAGGGAATTATGAATTGACAACAGAGCACAAGGAAGCAGAAGTGAGAAGCTATCCACATGCAAATTATACAGAGAAAATTATAATCCTCAGGACCAATCAGACCAACAACATGATTCACCCTTATTACCAATGAAAAGCAGCAAACCCAGGCAGGAGAGGGGGTTCCAGAACCCACTTTGTTTTCTTTAACACTTCTAAAACAATGTAACATGATCAATAACCAGATCTAGCTAGAGAGAGACCACAGCTACAAGAAAGCCAGTCTCTCTATTCCCTTTTGCAACCCAAGCATTTAGTTATAATTAAAATTCTCACAGTATATTGAGAAATGTTTAAAAGTTAAAACAAACCATTTTCTGTTGATGCCCAAATATGACTGACCCTTATGCTTTAATTTTTCCATATATCTGAAAAAATAAAATAATAGCTATTGCCATCTTTCCCAAAGAGTCAACAGCCTAGCACTGCTCAGTCCTTTTGGGACAAACCAACCAACCACCCAACCTCCAAATCAATTTGCTTTCTGTCTTCAGGGTTTCTTTGCCATTGCTAGCAACACCAAGATGATGCAGGGGCAAAAGAAAGTCCCTTCTGCTTCTTAGGCATGGACTTGAGAGCAGACACTGTGTTGGAAGCTAGAGAACAGGAGAGCTGAGGTGGGACGGGCTGTCCAGCACTAGAAGCCAACCCATCCACCCACCTTGTCAAAGCAACGCTGAGGCTGTCGCAACTGTGTGACCTACATGGGCTTCTTTTTCTCCTGTTAAAGTGAAACAAAACCCTCCATTTTTCCTAGCAATCCAGATCAGTGGAATAGCCACAGTTGAGCAAATCCCACTTGTACTTCCTCTTGGCCTCCAAAGCGGAAGCCTAGCACCCTGAACTCCACTGCCTCCCAAACAGCTCAGATCACTGATCCGGCATGCTAGACGTGCTGACTTTGTCTCCCTTTACCCTTACCGTTCCATTTTAAAACTTATTTCTCACTCTCTCTTCTTTCCCTCTCTCATCCCACTCTCCCCTCCTCCCTGTCTCTTTAGCTCCCTCTCCACCACCTCTGCACACATGCACGTGGAGAGCAAACAGTCACCTTGGATGTCCATCTTTTCTTCACTTTGCTTGTGAAAGGCTCTCCTGCTGCTCACAGCTGCAAACTCCATGCTAGCTGGCCTGTGAGCTTCCAGGGAGCCACCCATCTTGCTGTAGGGCCCCGAGGTTACAGAATTGCACTACTGCTTCCGTGTGAGTTTCTGTGAGTTTTTATGAGTTCTTTCTGTGAGCTCTGGGGATCTCAACTGAAGTCCTTACACTTGAGGCTTGGCAAGGGGTTTACCTGCTGAGCCTCTCCCAGCTCTGACCCTCCCTTGCCTTTTTTTTTAACTTTTTTTTTTTTTAATTTATTTTTGGATATTTACATCACAAATGTTTTCCCCTTTCCAGGTCTCCCCTTTGGAAACCCCCTATCCCATCCCTCCTCCCCTTGCCTTTATGAGGGTGCTCCCCCACCTACTCACCCACTCCCCTCTTCCCTCCCTGGCATTCTCCCACCCTGGGGCATCTAACGCTCTCAGGCCCAAGGGCCTCTTCTCCCACTGATGGCCAACAAGGCCCTCCTCTGCCACATACTCGGCCAGTGTCATGGGTCCCTCCATGTGTATTCTTTGGTTGGTGTTCAGTCCAGGAGCTCCCCAGGGGTGGTCTGGCCAGTTGACACTGTTGCTCCCTCCATGGCGCTGTAAGCCCCCTCAGCTCCTTCAGTCCCTTCTCCAACTCCTCCATCCGGAACCCCATGCTCAGTCCAATGGTTGGCTGTGAGCATCCACCTCTGTATTTGTCAGGCTCTACCTGAGCCTCTCAGGAGACAGCTTTTCATGCTTCCATCAGCAAGCACTTCCCAACATCCACAAGAATGTCAGGGTTTGTTGGCTGTATATGGGATGGATCCCCAGGTGGGGCAGTCTCTGGATGGCCTTTCCTTCAGTCTCTGCTCCACAGTCTCAATATTTCCTCCTGTGAGTATTTAGTCCACCCTTCTAAGAAACACTGAAGAATACCCATTTTGGTTTTCCTTCTTCTTAGGCTTCATATGGTCTGTGAATTGACTCTTGGGTATTCTGAACCTTTGGGCTAATATCCACTTATCATTGAGTACATTCCATGTTTGTTCTTTTGTGACTGAGTTACCTCTCTCAGGATGATATTTTCAAGTTCGCAGGCAAATAGATGGAATTTGAAAATATCCTAGCCCTTCTATTTTGAACAAGTTTCTCTCCTTGTCCTTGAGGACCTGAGCCTTCCTCAAGTGTCTTGTGAGCTTCCTCACCTTCCAGCTTTTGTCCTCCTGATCTCCTCTTAGAATACCACCCTCCTCCCTCTCCCCCCTCCCCTCCCCTCCCCTCCCCTCCTCTGCCCCTCCCCTCCCCTCCCCCCCTCCCCTCCTCTGCCCCTCCCCTCTCCTCCCCTCTCCTCCCCCTCCCCTCCCCCTCCCTCTTCTCCTCTCCTCTCCCCCCAGTTCTCCTCTAGCTCCTCTCCACTGAGACTGTCCCAAACACCCTATCACAGATCTATCTCAAGGTGTATTCAGGACACTCTCAAGCTCTGTCCTCTGCAACACAGCAGGGCTCATCACCCCCACCCTAGCCTGTCTGTGGCACTCAGCAACCCTACTTTTCTCTGCTTGTGCTCTCCCCCCTCCCCTGATGCTCATTTAAGACACTGGTATCTTCTCTAGCAGATGACAGCTAAGCAAAGCAGATGTTTAAATATTTGTCAAATGAATGAAAGTAGGCCCTGTTTACACACTTGATGCAAACAGTTCCCAAGAAAGTGGGATGCACACTCAGCAGGAACGGGCCTTCCAGAACTTCCAGGCACAGCATTTTCTGAGAAATGAACTTAAATATCCCCCCAGCAGACAGTATTTGGCAATCCCTCTAGACACGCTTGATCTAGCCTGCTCCTTGTTTATGTGGGTAATTGACTGGCTTAATAGCTGTGACTCCCCGGGTCAGTGATTCCCAGCCAGCCCATAATGTGCAGTAGTGGATGCATGGTATAACCATCTGTAGAGTCCTGACAGCCCAGGCTGTACTCAGGCCCCCATCCCAGGAATGAGATCCAGGCATCAGTGTTTTCAAGGCTCCCCAGGTGAATTCCATGTGCAGCCAGGACCCACAACCACTGTTTATAACAGAGATGGGTGGTGTTACCAGAATCTCATCCCAACTGTTTTCTACCCATTGCTGCAGACAGAGTGAGGCCAAGCAGGGACAAGAGTTCAGGCTCCCTAGAACAACTGAGTGTGAACCCCACCCTAAAGGAAGCCCTCCTCCGTCCTACCTCCTACCACAGTGTATACTCTCCTGTGAACCTAGTCTCTATATTCCGGGGCACATGACCTTACCAAATTGTTAAAAAGCTTCACCTTGGGGAAGTAAGCCACAGGATTCAGCTTGTACTGTGAAACCAACCTCAGTCTGAGGCTTATGATCCACATCTAGACAGTGAGAGGTGCTGCCTGTGATTCCCCTCACACCTACAAGAGCAAAAACTGTAACCTTCCTTTGTCCCCATGATTCAACTCAGGAACTAACATAGAAAAGTGCTTAAACCTTGAGGGAAATTGACTCAAACAGGGAGTTATAGAGGGTTCACATGAGATTTTTTTTCTTTTTTAAGTCAAAGAAGTTTCAATATGCATCCTGTCACTGTGGGTGCAATCACTAAGCAGAGTCATAGACTTTTTCCCCCCATCTAGGGAAGAAATCCTGAGAACTTCTGAATATGCCTTTATAGAGGAGTTGAGAGAGAGATGATACTGTTGGGGAGACCAGATTTCCCCCCACCCACTTGTAACAGAATCTGTTTAACTATTCCACGGAAATTGCTGGTGGGTTGCCATGATGCTTGGATTATACTTTGTTGCTAAATGTATTTCATTTGTATTTGTTGTGGCAAAAATTGTTATCAAATTCCTCTGGATACTTTCTCACAATCCCTTCAAGGACTAAAATATAAGACTTTCCCATACTCCCTTTTTAAAAGGCTAACTATTCACAGATGCCAGTGTAGGTAATACCCTCAGGGCTGGTGGAAGAAAACTTGAATCAGCTCAGTGTTAGCAAGCTAAAAAGTTTATGACCCAGACACTGACATTCAACTGTAGATTGACCCAGATTCATTGTGGCTCGGCTTGCAATTTACATCTTATGGGGGCATGAAAGCAGGGCCCTTGCAATAGAAACTGCACTTTGTGTTATGAATTTGGATCTTTTCCTGGGCTACTGTATTGTACTTAATTATTGTTGGGCAGCTACAGCAAGGTTTCCAGTCAGCCAGGGAACCATACATCAGACACTCAACAGTACGCTGTGCTCCAAGCAACGGTGATTGATAGGGTCAGTGGATTGTGTGCATTGTCCAATAACACTTGCAATTTATGTTCAGTTTCTCACAGGGCAACCCCATTATAAATCAATCAACAAGCTTTAATACCTCTTTTTAAAAAACCTTCACAAGGACTCAGCAGTTGAAAGTTATTGTGACTCTCACAGAAGTGCTGGATTCAGTTCCCAGCACCCATGTAGTGGTCATTCACAACTATCTGTACTTAAATGAAAGAATTCAACACCCTCTGGTCACCGCCAGGAGCACCAAGCACATGTATTCATGCAGATACTCATGTATATCCATAAAACAAAAATATATAAAATCTCTTTTTAAAAGATACATTCTTTTAAATGTAACCTTCCTTGAGTCACTGTTAGCACTTTAGCAGTGATGTAGAAAGAAGTTTGAGAGTCCAAAAGACCAATGTGCAAATCCAAATTTTTTTGTCTTCTGTTGAAGACAAAAAAAAACAAGAAACATGACTCCTATCACTAAACCTCAGTTTCCTTAGGGAGAAATTGAAAAGTATAAAACCCCTGGGGGAAATGTAAGTAATGCCTTAACCCAGATGTGGCATCTAGGTGCCACTAACTAGGTGCCTGCTAACTCTTTCTTACAGGTGAAGTAGTCCCTTGGCAAAGAGGCTGTGCCAGGAGGTACAGCTTCTAAGACTGGATGACTGTTCATCCATCTCAAGAACAGAGAGAGGTCAAGAGGTGAGCAAATAAAACCATAAGCAAGAAAGCATCAAGGAGGAGTTGACTCAGAATTTCCAGTCAAGTTCTAGAATTGTGGCAGCTACAGGAACCTCTGGGGGTTTAATTATGGCTCTGGAATGTGTTGGCCTTGTGGTTATGTTGGGCTGTGTTTTTGGTAGCGATGCCTGAGCAGTCCCACTGTTGACCTCAGACAAGAGGAAACACTCTTAGTGCCTAGATGGTCAGTGTCTCCACAGAAAAGACATGATCAAGTCCAGTAATTCCCCTTAACTGGTAAAATGATCCAGGAGCCCACAAAGGATGAAGATTCTAGAACAAAGCTGCCCTGTTCTTTCACTGTCTGGCAGTGTTCAGACAAACACTGGCTGAAATCCCTGCTAAGGGTATTTATTTATTTATTTATTTATTTATTTATTTATTTATTTAATCTGCTCACACCAGCATTGTGAACTGACCTGGCACAGTGTCTTAGTTTGTTGTGACACTGCTACCAGGAACAGCATGCTTTAAAAAAATAAATGCATATTTCTCACAGTTCTGGAGGCTGGAAGTACAAGGTCCAGGTACCTGCAAATCCACTATCTGGTGACAGCTTGCCTCCTGGATTTCCAGAGCCTGTTTCTTGCTGTGTGCACATGTGGCAAAAAGAAAGCTAGGCACTAATAACTGTGGTGATCATATGCACAAGGCCTTCAGAACCTAGGTATCTCCAAGAAAGCCTCCTTCTGAGATTCTCACATTGTGATTAAAGACTGAGCAAGCATTCCACACAAGTATAGGAAAACCAAATACCTAACATCTCTGGATCCTACAGTATGTGCTTCTGTTTCTACAGATATGTGTCAAAGTTTATGACTCTTGTTTTGTAAATCATTGGCTTTTCATAACCATACATTTCACTTTAATGAGTCCAGACAACAATAGCGTGTCTCTGTTGATCATGCATAGATATTTCATTTGTCACTCTTTTGTATACAGTCTAGTATAATAAAAATAATTATATATATATATATATATATATATCATAGAAACGATATAAAGAATATAGAAGGTTGTAAGCAGATACTATACTGTTTTGTATGATGTCAACTAAAGACTCAGGAGCCAGTCCCCTGAAGACAACCAGAGGCAACTTCACTTTGCTTGCCTTTTAACTTCATGCTGTCACTGACATGTTGCAGCCCTGCTGAGTCTGCCTGGAGCAGCTCTGTGTGCGTCATTCATTCAGAATTCACATATGGAGTCATTTCTCAGAAATAACCCTTGTCCTCCTCCCTCGACCAGAAGGTAAAGCTGTTAGGATGTTAGCTGACCTGATGATAGCTCCCCCACTTCCTGTCCAGGTGTGCCTGGGTCCACGGAAACCTGATCTATCACAGCTTCCCTGGGGTCATATTTACTGAAAGTTGTATCTCAAGTGTTCCCACTCCTGTGCACATACACATTAGCTCTGCTCTTCTCTGGCCACAAATGATCACCTAGGACTGTTTAGCCTTAGAGATGGGTCTGGCTGTGTCTGATCAAAACTGTGTTGTCTCTTTCCTCTCTTCTTCCATAATGAGAGTGCATCTTTGCATTTAGTGTCAGTAAGAATGGAAGCCATGGTCCAGCCCACACCCAACTCAAGAGCCAGTCAGCCCACAGTAATGGACCAGAGGAGAAGATGACTTACAAGAGGACACCATCTCACTATCACTATGGACTGCAGGACTACCGGAAACTTTGTTCAGCTGTGTAGTACAGAAGGCTGGTAGTGTTCATCATTCACTGAAATCAGGAAGCCTCAGCCTCCCCCCTTGTCCATGCAGTAGTGCCAAGGAAACCTTGATTCCTATCTCCAAAGGTGACTGTAACCCACCTATAGCCATAGAGAAGGATCTATAAGAAGACCCCACCAAGCTCAACTGCAGCTATACAGAAAGATCTATCAGACTCTACCGACAGCAAAGATTTGGCAGCCATGCTCACTGGGCCTGTTTTTATCTTGTACTCCAAGGTGGCTGGGTCTTCCTCACTACCCTCTCTCTGCATCCATTTGATAGTCAGCAGCTGATGTGTCTCTGGGTGGACTGACAAATTGTCCCAATTAACTTCTATGCCTTCCTCTCTAACGACTCTTTCTCTCCCCTCCTGTAGAGTCTGGCACAGTGCTCAACACAGAATGAAATTTGGAACATGGAATTCATCCAGGGAGTTGATTCTCAGAAATCCCTGAGCAAGAGGGCAAAATGGTCAGCCAGTGGAGGAACAGATGAGAATGCATTTGCTAAGTGGTTTTTTCTGCTTCTAGGAAAGGTAAAATGTACTTTATTTTTTAAAGGATTCTGTAGCCATTTCAGACGAAGCTTTTATTATTTGTGCCATGCTGAGGTTGGGGGCTTGGTAAAGTACAGACCCATCACCCAGTATCACCCCATCATGATCTCTTGAGGCACAAACAAAAGATGCTGATGCATAGAGTACCCCATCTGAAATGTCACCAGGGGAGTAGGTACAGCCAGCAAGCTTCAAGCGTGGAGGTTCCAGTTCCATCTTCCTACCCGACAACCTAAGTCTATCTGACATCCCCAACAAAATCACAATTCCTATCCAGTGCCCACCATCTGCCCTCAGTTTCTGTGCCTGGTTCATCTGGTTCCGTCCCCCATGCCCATCACTACCCCACATACGGACATTCCTGATCCTCAAATAGGCAGTGCTTGATTGCTGCATTTGAGACAGGCTCTCCTCTCATTCTATAGGTCATGTTGCCCTCAAACTTGTGATCCCTCTGCCTTCGGAGTGCTAAAATATGGGTGTGTGCCACTATGCTTGATTTTCCCACACAACTTTTATGATACTGTACCAGATCGCTACATCTCATGCCTGAGACCCTCTCCTTTCCCCCTCAGAAAGTACCAATTATTAGAGTAAGATAGAGCTCAGTTATTTGTTGTCTAAACAGCCCTTTAGTCTTTCATGGTACCCATCACAGGATTTTCTGGTAGTGGCCAAATCCCCTTCACCTATCTTGGTATCTCATGGCCATACACAAGGCAAGTCCTCAAAAACTAACTGCTAAGTAAATACAAGTAATGATCAGTAATTATTTTGAACCAAGAGAATGGATGTCCAACTTCACTCCTGTCAAGACAGTTTGAAACACAATGAATCTTAGAATAATACCAGTAAACACTGAATAAGCCTTTCTCCTCTCAATGAAAACTAGCTTAGTGAACTTGGGAGAAGGCTCAGTGAGTAAAGCCCTTGCTATGTAAGCATGGATCCACGTGTGGTCCAGGAGCCCCGTAAAACTAAGCTTGGCAGCATGCACCAATAAGCCCAGCCCTGAGGGCTCAGAGCCAAGTGGATCCTGGGGACTGGCTGGCAAGCCAGTCTAGTTAAAGCAGCAAACTCTGGGTTGAAGGAAAGACCTTGTCTCAAAAAGTGAGATGGAAAGCAAAGGAGAAAGTCACATGATATCACCATCTGATCTCCACACACGCATGTAAGACACCCAGACATAGATACACAGATACCACACACAGATACATACACACAGACACAAGCACAGACACACACATACACCACACACATATACATACACAAAACTCACACACAGAGACAACACAGAGAGAGAGATACAACACACACAGAGAAAGAGACAGACACTACACATGCACACACATACACACTGCACATGCACACAAACACCACACTCACAAACACACACAGAGATAACACACACAAACATCATACACACAGACATACACACCACACACAAATAAACATCACTCAGACACACAGACACCATACACACACACACATACAAACACAACACAAATAAACATCACACACAGACACACAAATACAGACACCAGACACATGCAAACATAAGCACACGCGCGCGTGTGCAAGCACACACACACACACACACACACACTGACTAGTAAGGAATACATAGGCAAACAGTCTTTTGGGTATCTCGGATGGGGGGCTGCTCATTGGTATCAGCTGATGACATGGATAGGAAGTGATGCTTATCTGAGTCACATTTGGCTTACAGGCACGAGTGCTTGAACTGCAAAATGGCAGGGGCAAGCTGTAATCCACTGTAACACTGATGAATATGTCTAAGGACTACAGACACCTTCAGTAACCTTCAGGGAGTTAACCTCAGCTCAGTAGACACAGAAGTGGGACAGGATTCAGAACAGTGTGCACTGTAAGGAAGAAGTAGACACCAATAAACACCTCTTCAGAAGAGCGCCTGTCAAGAAAGACCAGAGAAAGACTTCGGAAAGGGAGGAGAGAGACACATCCCGAGCAGTCTTTTAAGTACAGATGTGAATAAGCCATGTGTCACCTACTTAACAAAACATCAGTGACCTATAAAATATCTTACCATCTAGACCCCTGAAGTTATATTTGTAAAGGACATGTATAATGACAGAAAACCATGTGCCCTTAGTATTTAACTATCCTACCTTCAAATTACAGGGTTAAGGCTGGGGTGGAGTCCAAGGATACAGCTGCTTGCCTAGAATATGGAAGGCCCTGGGTCCAATCCACAGCACTGCCAGTAAGTTAATTAAATTTAAGATTGCAACAGCTCGTGGAAAAGTTTAACCAAAAGTAAATAGAAATCACTCTGTAAGTATATGCATGCCCATTTTATAACCAAAACAGCTAAGCAGAGGGAAGACAGAGGAATGCTCATGAGAAGCTACAAGTGGCCTCCACTGCTGAGCCTGCAGCTTATCCTAGCCTCCTCAGGGACAGTCCCTGAGTTTCCTTGGTGATGACTTGCAGGCTCAGCAGGTGAGTGGTTGAAGAGTCTCCACCTATTTCAGGCACCTATCATTGTTGATTGACAAGATAAACTGAATATCTAACCAGGGAGAATATGGTCAGAAAATTCAAACCAGATGACATTTTCCACTGGCCCCAGTAGATTCAGAGAGATTAAGAAAGAGCTCTGACAACGCTTGTAGCCTCCACATCTCTAAATGCAGCAGAGTTAACATCTCAGGACATTTGACAGAAGACCCATGGACATTAGCTCCCAGCTGTGGAGGACCCCATGGTCCATGGGCTTGGAGCTAAGGGCATTTGATGCATACTGATGGATTTCATGGTGGGCTTTTTACTGATGCTCTGAGTCTTGTTAATTAATCTGGCCCAAGAGCAGAAAACTAATGAGTCTCCTTTACCTGAGTTAGGAAAACAAGTGTCTAAGATTGTGGGCTTTTATGTTATCACATCTTGGAATATTGTCATGAACATAAAGAGACTCCTTGAGAGTGAGATTCATTTGCCGCACCTAAATCTCCTTCACACAATCTGATATGATGTTTTGGGTAATCTTGTGCATGAAGCAAAGTTTTGTGGCTGTAATTTTCCACTTGTGGCATTGTGTGAACATGGCTTGAAAAGTTTCAGCTTTGGGACCTTTGGTAATACTTAAGAGTGATGCTTAGGTCCCTAGGAAAGAAACAAAATGATATGTACAATAAAGCAAAACAAGCAAAGAAAAACATAATGTTCTCTCTTCCTTAGGGAAGATCTAGCAAGATGTAAGCATACATGCAAGTGAACAGCAGCAACTCAGAATCACACAATGTTCTCTCAAGTCCTCCGGGCTCCAGAGTCAGGCTGTCTGCACCAAGAATCCTACCCTCACACCAACTTCTGCTGTGACTTCAACAGATTCACTTCTCTATGCCTCAGTTTCCTAATCTTCAAAACAAGCTAGGAAAAATGATCCCTTCCTTCATAGATGTAAAAGGGTCCCAGGCGGGGGTCTCAGGTCTACAAGCGCTTTGACCAGTTGTAGCTGCTCTCACTTCTCAGAATAAGCATCAGTTTGGTCCCGATCAACACAGCACAGAAATAGGCTGGAGATGGAGTAAACCTTCTTCCCCTCAGTCATGTTCTTGTCAAGGCCAAGTTCGGAGCATTCACTTGCTTAGAAGCACCCATTAAGTACTTTACAGACTCACCAGTAGAAACAAAACCAACCTTCCATTCATTCACCCCAGAAAAGCTCTGTCTGGGTTGATTCTTTGTTAAATCTCTGAGTTTCTGTTTTGGAATATCCCCTTCCTTAAAGAGCTGGGTCAATGTTTCTGTCTGCTTTATCTTGGCTTCTTCCAGATTTGCTGGTTGAAAGAGCACTAGGGTGTCAACTGCAATCCAGGCAAACTCTGAGAGAGAAACTGGCCATTGGAGACCAAAACAAAACTCACAGGTGGTGACAATCCCTGTGAGAAGGGCATCATGCAGATGGATTAAGAAATGACAAGTGGGGAACCATTTTTATCTACAGTGTCCCACATGCTGTTAGAACACAGAGAACACTGCCTCTGACTCTAAATCAACTTTAAAGAAGAGATAAAACTGTAATGAGGTTTCCCCCAGGTAAAAGTCAGAGCAAAAGAAGTTAATCCCGCCCCCTCAGCACACTTTCTGAGAGATATCAAAGGAGGTCACAGACCTCTGAAACTAGGTTGGCAGAAGTTACGGTAAAGAGGCACTACTTTGGTGTTTAAAAAAGAAGGTAACCTGAGCCAAAGGACAGAGAAGCCAGAAGTTCCCCGAAATGTTTTACTGAAGTCACTGAAGACAACCGAAAGTGTTCTTTGCCAATTGTTCAGACTAGTACAATTCTTCATTAAACAAACAAACAAACAAATAAACAAACAAAAGCCAGTGCTAGTGAAAATGTTGCCTAATTGTGAAGGAGGCTTATGTAGCACACTCCTGTGATTTATTTAACAGTGGGGTCAACTTATCCCAAGGCAATACTCAAGAGAAGATGCAAAGATTCGACTATAACGATTTGTAATTTTCACCTTGTTAACAATAGAAAAAAAAAAAAAAACAATGTCTCATCCACCAATACATTTAATAAGACATGTAACATGTTTTAAAAGCCTGTAGGGTACACATGTGCAGTTACATGTGGGCATATGTGGAGACCAGAGGTTGACCTCTGGTGTCTTCCTCAATCACTTCTCTACCTTTGTGTTTAAATTTTGAGACAGGGTCTCTCATTGAGCCTGGAGCTCCCCAGTGGGACAGACTGCCTGGCCAGGGGGCTCCCCAAATCTGCGAATCTCTGCTCACCTAGTATGCACAGTGAGCTTCCTTCCCACAGAGCCATCTCGCCAACCCCTGAAACTTTCTGCTATGAAAAATTGCTCACACTATATTGCTAGAAAGTAAACCGAAATACTAAAACATGTATGAGTACATTTCTTCAAAATGTGAATATATTCAGAAAACAAGACATTCATTAGTGTTATAGGTTAACACTCTATCTGAACACTATATCAGATATATCTGCCATATCTGAAATAATGGGGACCAGAACTGTTCAGATTTCAGAAAATGTCTGATTTGGGAATATTTACATAGTCTTCATTCCATCTTCAGAATCCAAAACTCTGAAGTCTCTGAGTCTATGCCGAAAGACTCAGATTACAGAGGAAGGATGCACAGAGGGGCAATGGCGCACCCATGGTCTTCATCGTGCCAGGATGCAGAGTTGCTCTCTACCTTTTATCATCTCTGAGTGCTCACCTTTGTAAAAAGGAATGAGTACTGTCTCAATTTTTGAGAGGCACATTCAAGAAGCAGACCTTCACCATTCCTTCATCATGGCTGTCATGTCTTTCCTCTCATTAGACTGTCAGGCTTATGCCAATAAGGTTTGTGGGCCCACAATTTTTAACCAGTGTTGGTGCTGTTGAAAATGACTTTTAAAGATGAATTACCCTATTAGAAATAGCATCTTAATCTTAGAAAGTATTCCCCAATCTTCTGGGAGGTTCTCATCGCATCCCTTCCCAGCAGATCAACGTGTTTATGGTGAGCATAGAGAACAGGTACCAAGCATGCCACCCACAGAGGGCCAGCTGCCCCTCCAGCACATGCTGGGATTCAGCACACACTTTGGTCCTTGTCTGTCTGCGCTTTTGGGAGAATTCCTCCCTGTGTTCCAGCAATCTAGAAGCTCACCAACACAGCACAAAACTAGTGTTCTGCATGAAACAATTTGGAATTTGATTGAATTAAATGCAAGATAGTAAACTTCAATCCCTCCCCTTTTCCCTTAGTTCCTGTCTTTATTCTTTCTGATTCTGTCCCATTTGATGGTGTTGGTGCTGGTGTTGTTGTTACCAGAAACATAGCTGACGGAACTGTGAAGGTTAAGGTGTCTACTAAGAAATCAGGGCAAAGTTTATAATCGTCATTTGAGTGCGTACACAACCTTCCCTATCACTCTGTAGAAAGCCTCCAAACAGAGAACTTACACAGTGAGACTCTGTCTCCAAAACAAAACAAAAAAGAAGGCTTGCACTCATTTTTAAGGCTGCTTTTAAACTCTTATTGAAGGAAGTATGTGCAAGCATTGCTTGTAGAGTACACGATCACTTCAAACGCAGCCAGTGTCTCCTGGTGATAGCTTCACAAGGCCCTCAGCACACCCTCTAGTAAGAGCATCCTCTCTGGTGTGAGCCTCACAAAAGGCTCACCTTACCACCCAGCCCACTGATGCAAAAGCCATGACTGTGATAGCTTACAAGTAGCATATTGTAAGTGACATTAACTAGCAAACAGTATGCTTAAGAGTCTACTGAGAGAGTCTACAATAGAGTCTACAATAAGCCCTAAAAGTACTTATAAAATATAGTTTCTTGTCTCAAAAAATATATATATTTTCCATGAATTTCATACTGAATCTCCCACACAATGAAACATAACTGAAGGTGATCTTAATATGCTCATACACACACATCTTAATGTTAAGTGTGCCTGTAGGAACGCAGAACACCAAGAAACTCTGTCTTCTTTGAGTGAACAGTATCGTGTTATCTTTACTTGGTTCTGTTTGACCTTTACAAATAACTCTTCAGTGTGTAAGTAAACATTTCCACACACCCCAAAAGAAGGAAAAATACTCAGACAGGAAATCCTCAAGTGCAGCAAGCCATCTTACCATTTGGGCTGTTCACGGTTTGGGGCACTGGGAACTCTGATGACATACAGCAATGTTTCTCTTGAGGCGAAGTCTGCTGAGCAAATGCTAGCTGTTCAAACCAAAATTGCCTCCCGAAGTCAGCCTAGGACAGCATTATACTTACACGTTGCTTTGCTTCCAAAAGAACACTGGGCTGGGTCTGGGGTGCACAAGAGTGACAGACAGCTCACTTCTTGTCAGGCGACCCAGAGAAAGTGGGCTCCTGATGACGCCTGTGTCAGAACCTCTTGGTTTTAATCCTGCAGTGACACATCTAGGGAACTATGAACAGGAAACTCAGAGCTGGGCAGTAAGCCAGAAGCATTCAGCAAACGTGCCAAGCTCTTATGAAATATAAGTACCCTGGCTGCACATGAGCCTCCCACGTTTCCCAAGGCAAGCTTTCTCCCCTTGTCTAACCTTATACTAAATCTAGATGAAGCCACTGGCATACACCAGCCTAGAATTACACTCCTACCTTGGTTCTTCACAGAGCCTGGCCTGGGATCTAAGCCCCCTCCCCCCTCCCCAACACACACTACCATCTCCCAGTCTATCTGAGGGTCTCCAGGCAATGTCACAAGACTGCCCTCAGTTCTACAAAGAGTTTGAATCTGGAACCATACGCCTGGCAGCCTGGTGCCACCTTAGGGGCATGGGGGCTGCTGCAGGGCTTTCTCACTTACTGCTGCTTCTACCGGGCCCTGCACTCACCTTTAATCCCAGCACTCGGGAGGCAGAGACAGGTGGATTTCTGAGTTCGAGGCCAGCCTGGTCTACAGAGTGAGTTCCAGGACAGCCAGGGCTGTACAGAGAAATCCTGTTTCGAAAAACCAAAAAAAAAAAAAAAAAAAAAAAAAAAGAATGTTCTCAGTGTCACAGGAGTGTGGCCTGTCACCATGCTGGCCTTCACTCTGCTATCGCAGGAAGCAAGTCACCTAACCACCTACTGCAGGCTTTCATAGGCATTCCTGGTTGCTCTCAGTACCCTTCCCAAGATGTCTTCATGCAACTCAGAATAGCTGTCACACTGCCTATAGAAGACAGTGGGCAAACCTTTGGTTCTTTAAAATATATATATTATTTAATGTATATGAGCACAGTGTAGCTGCCTTCAGACATACAAGAGGAGGGCATCGAATCCCATTACAGATGGTTGTGAGCTATCATGTGGTTGCTGGGAATTGAACTCAGAACCTCTGGAAGAGCAATCAGTGCTCTTAACCACTGAGCCAACTCTCCAGCCCTAGACCTCTGTTCTTAAGTAGAGTGCTTAGATCCCTTTTCTGCCAGTTTCTTTCCAGGGGATCCCACACAGTCTTCCCTCCTCTTTTCCCTTGTCTTCTATATTCCCACAGCCTCTTCAGCTCTCTGGGATGATCCCCTAATCAGAGAGACTTTTTATCTTCTCTCTGCAAAGGCGGGTGGGGATTTGGGTCAGGCTTTCTTCTGGGAAATGTAAATTTTTAGAACCATTTGAAGATGATGAAAACATGCTAGATTAAGTACCTTTCCCAAAATGCCTTAGCCAGGCAGAGGTAGGGACCTATCTGCTGCAGTTCTTTAAGTCTTAACTGGCATCCAGATTGATGGGTTTGGGAACAGGGCTTGTCCAGTCAGGAACTGTGTGGTTTTCTAACAGTCTGTCTCACCCTTCTGGGTATTCTTTTCTGGAAGGCTTTCTTCCTAGGCAGCAACCAGGCAGCTGTGGTGAACTGGTATTAATGAAGGCAAATGGTCCTATTTAGGCACAGACAGGAATGACAGCAACCCTGAGCTGCTGCAGGGGCTGGGGGCTAGGTAACCTTCTTGCAATGGTTTTGTGGCCATTTCAAGGCACCCTACAAAGGGAGACACTCTGGTCTAGACCACACAGTGAATGTCCACATGCTGAGAGGTGGGAACTTGCCACCTTTGCTCTCATGTGGAGCAGGCTTGGGAAAGACGGACCTGTCCCAACACCAGGTGCCTGAAGGTCTGAAGAAAGGGGGCCCAGGGGCAGACTCACAGAAAGCAAGTTCATTATCCTCCTGCCTGGTGTATGCCTTCAGGGACAGTCAAGCCAAGGGAAATTGAACCTGGTTCTTCACAACAATGGAAAGTTTATCCTGAAAGGGCCACTATCTGTGAGGCTTTTTTTTTATTTTTAACTTTTTGAGAATATCATACATACTTGTAACGTATTTTGGTAAAAATCCAGCCCCCATTCCCTCCCCCTATTCCTTCACACTGTGTTTCCTTCCCCTGTTAAGTCTTCCTAAAACAAGGACTGAGATTATCTTCAGGAAGGAGTCCGCACTCAAGGGAGGACCTTCCAGAGAAGGACAGAGGAAGTGCTCTTCACTGGTCCAAGCTGTTAAAGAGATGGAGCCAAGGTATCTTTCCATTATTTAAAGATAGCCCAAGAGAGTATGGGTTTCAATGGTCAGAACCCTGAGTGTCCTGTGTCTGACACCCAGAGCCGACAGCTGTGACAGGGGAAGAGTGAGAGGGAGCACTGCAGAAAAGGAGCCTCCCTGCATTTCCTGTGCGCAAACAGTGCGCCTGTTCCAGTCACTGGCTCCTCCTGACCTCCCCTCCCTTCCTGAAGCCCTTCCCTCTACGTCCTTCCCAGTCCTCCGCATCCTCTCACTTGTGCTCCCTCCTCAGCTCTCATTTCCTCCTGATACTCCCTCCCCCGTCTTCTCTCACCTCCTGTTTCTCCTCCCTCCTATAAAGGTAGGGAGAGGTACTGAGGCTCTGGGTGGAGCAGAAATCATCGGAAAAAGGAAAGACTGCCTTGGAGGGGCCTGCAGCTTTCAGACAGAAGCCAGCTAGTGTGCTCACAACTAAGCTAAAACACTCAGAAATGCAGTGTCTTCCGCTGACTTAGAGGGTGGGTAGACCTTCATTCCAGAGGTGCTTCTGGCTTCCTAGGGTAGGTAAAACATAGATGGGGGAAGATGTAGGAGGGGGAGGGAAGGGAGAGGAGGAGGGAGGAAGAGGTGGAGGAGGGGTAGCAGAGGGGGTGGAGCAGGAGGAGAGGAGGGTAAGTGGAGGAGGAAGAGGAAGGAGGAGGAAGAAGAAGAGGAAGGAGAAGGAGGAGGAGGAGGAGGAGAAGGAGAAGAAGAAGAAGAAGAAGAAGAAGAAGAAGAAGAAGAAGAAGAAGAAGAAGAAGAAGAAGAAGAAGAAGAACAAGAAGAAGAACAAGAAGAAGAACAAGAAGAACAAGAAGAAGAACAAGAACAAGAAGAACAAGAAGAACAAGAAGAACAAGAACAAGAAGAAGAACAAGAACAAGAACAAGAACAAGAAGAACAAGAACAAGAAGAACAAGAAGAAGAAGAAGAAGAAGAAGAAGAAGAAGAAGAAGAAGAAGAA
>JADRCH010000031.1:16855114-16881622 GCA_019843965.1 Rhynchomys soricoides | reverse complement strand
AAGAAGAAGAAGAAGAAGAAGAAGAAGAAGAAGAAGAAGAAGAAGAAGAAGAAGAAGAAGAAGAACAAGAACAAGAACAAGAAATAGAACAAGAAATAGAAACAACAGGACACTAACCTACCCAAGGCACTAAGCTTTTTCCCAAGTAAGAATTTGTTACCTCATACTTCTCCAGCCTTTCCTTATTGAGCAGTGAAGGGAGAGGTTCTATCAGAGGGATGTTTCTGGTCCTCTGTTTTACTGCAGTTTCTTCTCTCACACTCAACAAGGAGTGTCCTATTGAGGATGTACACAGTTAGTTAGCAAATAGGAAAGATACACATACAGTCCCATCTGGGCTTGGCCAGCTATCTCCTCACCCACAGAGTTTAGGGAAAACAAATAGTCATAGCTGACAATAAAAATTCAACACAAGAAGCGAATGGAAACTTTCCTGGACTTCGGTTTCCTTCTGAGTGCTTCGGTATGTAACAATCTGAGCTGATTCCAAAGAATTTAGTATTAAAGGCATCGGATGATGTGGTTGTAACACAGTGTCATAGGCACACATGTCCTTGGAAGAACTCTAGGCTGTCTGGATGTAACTTTAATTCTTTTCAAACCCTATTTTTAATGATGGATCTTAAATGCTTTAACCACCCTTGTACCCACCACCCACCAGAGGTAGTGGAAAAGAAAGGGTACGGGGGGGGGGGGATTCTTTGGAGCAACTCCTGTCTGTGTTGTCTGGAAATTAGCAGTTCAGTTCACAAGTCAGCAGCGGCAGCTCCATCCACCCACAAACACTTCAAGGATGCACCAGCAGTCCGGTTCAGTAAAGTCAGGAGAGCAAGCAGGAATCAGCAGTGGTGGCACTACCAAGCAGAGACAGCCAGGCCCCAGCCTCCATCACCGTCCAGTGACTCCTATTTATACCTCTCCAAACATCACGAGTCCTCCGTGGATCTTGCCTCAGCACATGTGTCTGTCTCAGCTGATGTCCCTCTGACAGTCAGCCTGGGTCTGCAGAAGCAGCAAGAAACTTCAGCACATCACCAGAAGTTTTTTGTTCATTTCTCTCTATGGAGTCCTAACAAATGCAGCTCAACTATGCTATGTAAGGCAGATCAATATGTGTGTATTGTTAGCAACGGGGGCTTGCTTTAGCAGGACATCCTTCCACCTGTGTCTGCTTCAGCTAAAAGTTCCTTCATGAATCTGTCTTAGCCTTTCACCTGTGTCCACTCGGGAAAACACTCCTTCGAGTGTTTGCCCCAGCAAAACACCATCCAACACCACTTTTCACAGAACTCTTAAGTTTCCACTTCATCTGTATTTATGCATTGGTAGTACATAGTAGGTCATAAATAACTCCCATACTTTTCTGGAACGTGAACAACTCAGAATTAATGCACATTTATAAATATACTTACGGAAACTAAAGTCCGTGTGTTTCCCACATGTGAGAAGAGGATAAGGAAGCATGGAGTGCATGGTGACACATGGACATGTGTGCACACATATGTGCCATCTGCTGCAAAGAGTCTATTTTTGGACCTATGGGCCATTAAGAAGGAATAGAATACCTCTATCTCTCTGGGTCTTGAAATTCTATACTTAAATTAGCTGATCATTAAAATGCCTTCCAGTGACACATTCTGTTGGTTTAAACTCTGCCCTCGTACACAGGGACAGCTACCACGCCATGCCTAATTGCCCTTTGTGACCTCTGTGGTCAGCCTTAGGAGGCCACATTTGATTGCTTGCCTACAGATTTTATTCTCATTCTCAGGCAATGGCACAAATAATTCAGGTCATCCTGTGCCTCCCCTAACCAACCAGACCTCAGGGAGAATGTATCACTTGATCCCCCATCCTGTAAACAGTTTTCACACCCATGGAGAGTTTCGGGGATTTTTTAAAGACCCCATGAAAGACAGAGAAGTTTTCAAGTGATTATAAAGATTATCTTCTGGCACTTGAAGCCAGGCTGCTGAGAGAAATCATGAATTGATCAAGAACAAGTCAAGTCGGGTGAGCCTCATTCAACCTTTTGCTTCATGGGATGTTAGGTGGAGATTAATCAGAATTTAGTGAAATGGGATTTTTCTTGAAAATAACTTTCAGAGATCTGCCTTATGAGTAAAATGTACAATGTGGTTGGTTGGGCTGGATAAATTCAGAGATGCACATAAATGAGTCACCTTGAAGAATGGGTCACCTAGCAGCAGGCTTTGAGCTCTCAGTGGGTGCCTTCTTGCCTCCTGTGTGTAGAGCCCACAATCTCCTCCCAGGAAGGAAGCAACCAAGCAGTGCATAGACATGCTCACAATACTCTATCCGTTGACCAAAGCCAAAGGACACAAGAAAGGGAGATTAAGTGAGAGGTGGCATTTTTCAAAGAGCAAATTCAAAGCACTATGATGTGAATGTAATTTGTCTCTGAAGGTTCATGCATCAGAAGCCTGGTTCCATGGAGTAGTCATGTTAAGAAGTAATAGGACATTTAAGAGGTAGGCCTTTAGTGCAAGGTGCTCGGGTCATTGTCCTCAAAATAGAGTGACACTCCTAGTTCCTGAATGAGAGTGATGAGGAGAGAGCAAAGCCGGATCCTCTCACCACAGCTTCCTTTCTCGCCATGCAATCTCCCCTTCATGTTTGGGCAGCCACCATGTGAAGCAGTCAAGAGGCCAGCAACAAAGTCAAGAATGCTGTGTGAACTGTAAGCCTCCGAAGTGTGTCTTCTTTTCTCTCGAAACACCCAACCTCAGGCACTCTGTTAGAGTAACAGAAAAGAGTCATAGGGCCAAACTTCAATTTAAAGAAAAAGTATTATAAAGTAACATTGGCTAAAGAAACCAGATGGTTCTCACGTAGATTGTGGTAGAGCTCTTGAGGTCACAGATAAAGAAAGGAAAGTTGAAAGTCAAGGCAAAAGCAAAGGCGGGACTTGAAAAGGTCAACACTGATTCTTGCTGCATTCTGTGGGCATAATGGCAAAGTCACAGGATGATCACATCAGAGTTTCTGAATAATCAAAGTGGAATTCTGAAAGCATGGAGTCATAGACTAAATGAAGTACTGTGAAATCAGCACTGACAAATCTAAGATCCATCTTACTTCCTGGACATAGTCTTTTAATCACAAGACAAGACACATATTTACAAAAGCAAAGACATGGGTAGAAAAGAAAACCAACCATCTGGGTTGCAACTGGGAATGCCTAAGATGAACTCTGTATAAAAGCAAACTGTGTGCTCAGCTGCCTCTGGTAGACTTATAATCTAACAGGAGAGGTGGTAGTCATCATCAAGACTGTCTTCCAGACCTGTTTTTATTTTTTTAATGCACCCTCCTAGCTCCCATCAGAAAGAACACTGTCAAGGGCTGCTCATAGCTGGAGAAGAGCACTGGAGCCATCCCACCTCCCAGAAGATTACCAGGATTGTTCTGTGTACCCGAAGTCACCAAACTGAGACAGAAGCCATCTCTCTGTAGGTAATAAGGGAAAGGGCCCATGGTAAAACTGCAAATTGAGTGGAAATGATTCAGGTCTTAAAAGGCAGATTGAGGATTAAAATGGCAAAGCTTGAAACACTAAAGATGATAACAAAGAGGCATGGGGCTGGGTATGAGATAACCAAGCAGATAAAAGGAAGGACAGAGTTCTGGGCCACTGCCAGAGGCCAGCTATCTCCTGCCCCCAGCCTCTGAGGAACACTCATAGGACATTACTGATCTCCCACATGCTCTGGAGTAATACAACCAAGTACAGCAGGCTAAGTGAAGAGAGTTACAAAGACAGGCTATCCTTATTCTGGGAAGGAGAGACCCCAGGCCATCCTGTATACCAGGAGATAATGGAAAGAGAGGAGGAAGAGGAGGAGGAAGAAGAGGAGGAAGAGGCCATTCTAGAAGGAGACCCCGGGCCATCCTGTAGAACAGAAGATAATGGAAGAGGAGAAGGAGGAGGAGGAGGAGGAGGAGGGGGAGGAGGAGGGGGAGGAGGAAGAGGAGGAGGAAGAGGAGAAGAAAGAAGAAGAGAGGGCGGAGGGAGGAAAGGAAGGAAGAAAGGAAGGAAGGAAGGAAGGAAGGAAGGAAGGAAGGAAAAGGAAGAAAGAAAGCTCCAGACCATTCTTTAGGCAAGAAGTTAATGAAGAACAAGAAGTAAACCCTATGCCATCCTGTAGGCAAGGAGTTAACAAAAAACTGGAGATACTTCTTGGCAACTATGAAGAAGAAAGGGTTTCATATAGTTAGCAGCACTTGAGACACCTTCAAGGTCAGAGGTAGCAACACTAACCAGTGACCAAAGCTTCCCATGTAAGGTCAATAGCCCAAACCTCTGAAGTTAGAGATGGACAGAGGGGCTTCAACCACCCATAGCTGGTGTGTTGTGAACAGACCACTTGAGCATCTCCTTGGTTCAGCTAAGGGACATTCATAGAATATGCGGGCCATCCATTGACTTGACCCATGACAGCCCAGAAAGCTAAGCAATCTCAAAGCGATTATCCCAACCTTAGTCCAGTTTTTGACTTGGACTAATAAAAATCTGCAAAGAAGCTCAATGGCCTTATCCTCCCCGGGAACTCCTATTCTCGGGAGTTTCTATCGCTTTTCCTTAATGTCTTACTTTTTGTTGATTAGTCTTAATAAATCAAGTGCCTGCATCTTTAACGGTCATTTGCTTGAGACAGTGAACTCAGAGGCCACTGTCTCAGAATGACTTCTAATGGACATTGAACTTCTCGCATGATAGGTGCCTGAGTCGAGTACAGTGGAGACAAAAAGGTCCTCAGAGAACTCAAAACAGCCCCATGGTCAACCTCAGCAACGGGTCTAAACAGCTTGCTAGAGCGTTCCGGAGATCAGTGAAGCAAGCATGTGTCAGAGCAATGTGACTCTGTCATATGACAGACCAAACCCAAAGATGGCACATTCCTGCCCTTGAAGTACTCAGACAAGGTCTTTGTGTTGCATGTGCACCACAGTTGCTTCTGGGAGGCCCTTCAGACCTCTCATCTGGTCTGTTTGCCAGGCTTCTTTTTATTTTGTTTTGCTTGCATGACAAATTAAGGTACTTGAGGGGGCATGTTCACACCAAGTGACTTGAAGTAAAACATTGAGTTCAGGAGGAGCAAATGTTAAAGCAGAATCTGGGTCTATAGACTTTGTCTCTTATAAACTTCACTTCCTTTCCTTGCTCTCCTCACCTAGATCTACATTTCTGTAAACTTTGGGTGGCACCTTTAGTTCCAACAGTGGCTAAAGAACTTACTGTTTTAATACTGTGATATAATCTGTTATGGTATTCATTGTGTTTAACCTCAAAATATGAGTCACTGACCTATAAACATGTGAAAATCTCTGTACTTCTAAATGGTAGTAAGACTGTTTCCTTCCCGGCTGTTCTCTGGTAGAACTTAAGTGATGTTACTCAATTTTTGAAGTGATTCAAAAGTAGAGTTTCAGACTATCCTTCATATATGAAGTGTAACCATGACACTCAGACTATGCTTAGTATATAAAATGTAACCATGACACTTAAGATATGAAAAAATAACTAAGGTAAAAGGAGACTTAAAAGTCTTTTAAGATCATATTGCCTACTCCCCATTGATCTTAATTGACATTTGGAATGCACGATCACTTTCTTCAATTCATCTAAGTCTTTCTGTCATGTCAATTCTCCTATTTACCCCAAATAGGGCACTGGTAGCAGACCAAAGAGTGATTCTATCAAATCTTATTAATGGTCCAGTGAGCTTACTGGGGTAAGTCACCGGAGTATGAGTGGGGTTACTTACAAGAGCATAGACAACTTATTCAAGGGCAGCTGCTAATGAGCTCAGGCCAGAGTTAGTGAAACTCATAGAATCTGCGTCCCTGAAACTCAGGCTCAGCTCCTCAGTAGCTATGCTGGGCAGAGGAGCGGTTCATCTCCCACCAACTGGTACTGCTTGTATAAACCCCTGGGGACTGGCTTCTAGCTTGCAAATGCATCCTGAGATTTGAGAGGTTTTTGTTTACTTCCTGAGTCAGATAGGATCAATGTTTGTTTGTGTGGTTGTTTGATTTTTATGTTCTGAGACTTATTTAGCCTCTGTCCTGGAGGGAATGATTTAACTAAAAGGAAATTGCTATGCAATATTTTCAAATCTTTCTTGGTAGGACATGTCATATGTGGTGTTTCATGGTGTGACAGTGGCTTCATACTCAGTTTTAGTTCATGGCACGGACTGTGTGGGCCATTAAGCAAAAATTCAACGCAATACAATAGTCCAGAATTCTATGTTATTGGCTGTCCCCTAGTTTCTAAGCAAAAACACCAGGTAGACATCATTCTTGGCTGCCCATTAGAATTGATGACAAAACTGTTGCTGAAGACACTACACATGTTGGTCACAGGATATGAGAAAATCAAGTTGAAATCGACTTGGAAACATCCTTCCTGTTGGCTAGCTTTCATGGTGCTGGAAGGTGCTACACAGGTTGCAGAAAATAATAAACCAGTCTTACCCAACATGAACCCTATGGGCTATGGTAACAATCAATCTGTCAATGCACCCATTTGGCAACAGTGGCATGAATATTATAATGGCAACCAATTGCTTTTTTATTGAATTTAAGGCCCATTCCAAAGGAGATAACTCATGATATAGTTATATATGTGTGTGTGTGAATATATGTGTGTGTTATGAATATATATATATTTATCTTTATATAAATAAATATATATATATATATATATATACACACACATATATACATATACACACACACAGGCTCTCAGTTTTGCTCACTGAACCTATGGTCACTTGCATGAGACTGGACCTGTCAAACATTTCATCATAGCAAGGGGTGGGCTTTTAAAGCTCCAACCCTCTTTGAGGCACTAGTGACAGTTAATGTTGACTGAAGAAAACATGTCTGTCTTCAGTGTTATATCCACTGATAAGTCATTCTTGTTCCAGTAAATAACCTTCCAGTTGTTCTCATGCAAGCAACTCTAACGAAAACTCACTTTGTCACACACAAAAAAAGATATGAATGTATGAGGGGATTTTGTTGGAAAGAAGAAAGATTTCACTGGAAAAAATGCAATGAGGCAGGGTATTGGGAGGCGAGAACTTCCTTATATCTTCATCTGCTTGATTCTGTCAACAAAAGGACAACAAATATTAACAAATGACCATAAGATGAATTCTTCACTGTTGCTTACAGATTACCTGGAAATGACAGCCAATTCCTGCAACATCTGATTCAGAAATGTTTCCTTTTTCTGAAGACTTTGCTTTCTGTATGATTTTTGTTTTCTATTTTAAGATAGTACTTTCTCCACAACAGAAGAATCTGAAAAAAGACACCTGCAGTCTTCTCGGGGAATAGTTGAGAAGAGAGAAACTGTTGCTAACATAGAGTTATGTTTTCCTTCATCTTTGTTGCATATTGTACCCAAAGTATGCATCACAGCTAATAAGAATACACAATTCTATAAAGTATGAAATTAAAGGTACCACCATTTCACATTTTAGCTCAGAAGTCCCCTTTCTGTAGCCAGCACTTGGGGACACAGGCTGCTACTAACATTAAACCCAACAAGAAATAACGAGATCTTCAGTTGCTTGATGCCTTTAATTTAGTGTTATTATCACAGAACTCTTGGCAATAGGGAGCACAGAAAATGACATTTTCATGTCTAGTGAACCTCTATCCACATAAATTAAGATTCCTGAGGAAAGTAACTTCTTTTTCAACCTCCTGAAAATATGCTTTCAGTTGCAGAAGTCACAAAAATCAGTCAACATTCTACAAATGTTCCTGGTGGTTAGCAGAAGACTCAGAGACTGTGTCGATCCAGTTACTAAATTTTCAAAGATCATTGTTCTCTTGTAACAAACAATTCTTTAAAAGTTACCCCTTTAGAGTCAAAAAATCAAAAAGAAAAGCCAAGCTCCTACCCTTTAATAATTGGGCCCAGTCCATTTGGGGCCTGACCCTTGGTGGCCCACTATGTCTCATGCTGACAAAGACGTTCAAAGTAGGGTTCACTGTTGTGACAATTTGGTTTCTAAGGACTTTGGCTCAGCAATGCAAAGAGGGATACCGTCCCCCTCTTTGGTATCAATCCACACCACCATAGTATAAAATAATAGGACAATATCTCCTCCACTAGACTTCTTCTCTCTCCATGTGGTACCCAGTTAGCATTTCCCCATGCCTCCCAGTTCTTCTGTGAGCCTCATCAGTAGAGACTATGAAGGCCTGGCTAATGAATGTTAATGAATGTTAAATGTAGAATGAACTCCACAGAGCCTAAAAACAAATATAGGGCTGTTGGGGCCAAGAAGACAACTCTAGGAGAATCTCCACAAACATCAGTCATCATGTGGATGGGGTCATACCATGGCTTTATCCGTAGGACAGCTCTCTATGAGATGGGATGTAGCAATGTCAGTCACAGCCCTCTGCTGGCCTGCTCCAGCTCACAGCATTGATATTTCTCATCTGTTTTCTCCTGACTTGGGAGCCCTCAGTGAGCTGTGAATGGGAACCTCCTTCCACACCTCCCTTGGCGTCCCTGCTGTTTGTTTCTGCCTCTCCGGTCATTCGTATCCCAGGCTTCTGTGGCTGCAGTTCCTCAGCAGAAGAGAATAGAGCATATGTACCTAGAGTTTGTGAACCGTCTGGTCCCCTGGCTTCCATCTAGATTTCCTGATTTGAGAAACTTAATGGTGACAGGGGTTTTCTCTCTGGGCAACAAGCCTTCCCTTACCCTCATGGCCAACCTGTGGTCATGTTTCAGTTTGTGACCTCGGGGTCAGTCTGACTTAACCTGGCAGACAGTCAGGTCCAGTGGTGCTGTGGGTGGCACCAGACTGAACGGGTTTTACTTTCACAGGCATGAGGCCTCTACTCAAGGGGATTCCCCAGAATAGGGCATTGGCTGTCCTACAGTGGATAAAGGAAAGCTCCCTTACCTGTCGGAATGCCTTTTGGGTAAACAGTGCACCTTAGAAGACCCACAACCCGCCTTTGGAAAGTAGTCTCAAAAATTGCTCTAAATTTGATCTGCAGAGATGGCCTAGTTGGTAAAGTGTTTGTCTTGCAAGCATAAAGATCTGAATTGGATCCTCAAAACCCACATTTAAAAAGCAGGTGTTTGAGATTGGAGAGATGGTGGCAGAGGACCCAGATTTGACTCTCAGTACCCATGTGGTGGATCATAACTACTAGTCACTCCAGTTCCAGGGGATCTGACATACTTTCTCCACAGGCACTGCATATACATGAAGACAAGACCTCCCAAACACATATAATAAAAGTAAATAAATCTTGAAGAAAAAAAGAAAAAAGCAGGTGTGGTGTCATGTACTTACCCCCAATGAAAGGCACAGACTAGCAGACCCCTAAGACTCACTGCCCAGATAGCCCAGCCAACTCCACAAGCATCAGACCAGTGAGAGACCCATCTTAAAATTACAAATAATAATAATAATAATAATAATAATAATAATAATAATAATTATAATAATAGTAGTAGTAGTAGTAATTAGCTGAAAATGTGGACACTCAGTTTCTGAGGAATAATACACACACACTCACACATTCGCACTCACACACACACACACACACACACGCACACACGCACACACGCAGAGGGGAGAGAGTCTCTAAATATGACTCCTAAGCTTTCAAAAAGAAACAGCAAGCTTCCTTTTACAACATTCGCTATATATAACCCCAAACCAGAACAACTTGGTGGGGTTTTTTGTTTGGTTGGTTTTTTGCTGTCAAAACTTTGAGTTAAAGATATTATAAAGGAAAAGTAACTATTTGCTGCCTCCTCCAGGTTCTCGGGAAGCCACATGTCCTTAGTTACTCACACTACAACGACAAAGTTAACATATAAAGACTTTGGACTCTATATTTTTTCTTCCTTTCTCTTCATCCTGATACCTAAGATCATGAAAAGTCTTTTTGTTGGGGCTATTTCTCACGAAATGTAACATTCTATAACTCCTAGATTCTTTCAAGACCAAGAAAGACAATTCGGAAAAGAGTCTTAAAAAACAACTATAACATCCACCTAAGACCGGCAGCAAATAGAACCATGTAATTTCACGATCTCAGTTTGTTACACTATATCATAAAATAAATTAGGTTCAATTCTTTTACTAGATATGACAAGTAAGTAAGTAAATAAGTAAGAAGGAAAGCAAAGAACGTTTTTTTGTCCACATAAAGAAAAGATTTTGCATGGCAAAGTAAGGTCTGTTGTAACATAAAATTATTAGATTTCTCCAAAATGAAAAAAGATGATAAAGAAAAAGCAAACAAAATTCTTATGCACATAAGTGAACAACCAGGGTAAGTCACAGAGGGTTTGCCAAAGGTAAAAGCAAACTTATGTATGATTACATTGTTCAAATTCCAAAGGTCAGAACACTGCTATAAAACTAAAATCTAGTACTACACTTAAAGCCATAAAGTTGACAGGTCTAACGCTGAGAAGGGACCGCAGTACTTATTCCTAAATGGGACATCGCCATGGATACCCCCATCCACACACTAAGGCCCCAAGAACGCTGTGCAAGAGGAAGCAGAAAGACACTATTGCATCAGAAATTCCCACTAGCCATTGCGATGGTACAAGCCCCACACAAGAGAACACCAACCTAAATTCTGGCATAGGTGCAGAGTGGTGCTCTCTGGTGGCTCTCAAGCTGGGGGTCGAGACCCCTTGACCCTTTCCTAGGGGTGGTATATCAGATATCTTACAAATTGGATATATACATTACTATTAACAACAGTAGCAAAATTACAGTTTCAATGCAACAATAAAATAATTTTATGGTTGGGGGTCACCACAACATGAGGAACTATATTAAAGGGTCACAGTAGCATTAGAAAGGTTAAAAAACAAAAAAACAAAAAAACCCCTCTGCTCCAGTAGATGACCCCACATACAGACAGCATTAATTGGACTTAGGGAGAATTGGGCAGTAGACATTGTATATGAGTGAATTTTCAAAGAACGAAAACTCGTAATGGAAAACGAAAATAGAAAAAATAGAACAGGTTCTCTTAAGATACTGATCAGTCCTAGTAACATTTATCAAAGCTGGCTTTTAAAAGCACAGTTCATGTACTAGCAAAATAATTATTTATATTTTCTGCTAAGGCTTTTAACTGTTTTAAAAGCACCTAAGTCATAGCAATGTAAGGATTTATTTTGAAATATATCTGTTCTTTTACCAAGGATCTGTCTGAAGATGGTATAAAAATTAAAACTAAAATCCATTGCTTCTTCTGTTTAACTCTATTAAACTAGGGGAAAAACTCTACCACCATAGACTTATTCTGCTCATCCTTAGGCTCAACATACATTGCTTATACCTTATTCTACTCTTAAAATATTTCCTTTAACTCCTATGACAAGAGTCAGCACCCAAAGGACCCAAGCCAATCACTAGGCAACGGATGCACACCAATTATCTGTCTCTTATCTTGACTATCTCCTACCTCATTGGGACTTCCAGAGAAAATAAGACCCAAATCCTCTGCCCTCCTTGCACAGTGGGCTCTCACCATCCCTAATGGGTAGAACTTCATGCCAGGCCTGCCCATCTCTTTTTCCCAATAGACGAGTCATCTCTTACCCCTGTAGTAAAATGTATGTGCAGTAGTCTTGGTCCCTTCCTCCTTAAATGGCTAATGGAATTTGTTTCTTCCCAAATCCAGTAGACTAATCTCATTACAGGATATTTGATTATACTGCTAACCCAGAGATTGTGTTGAATACTGGAAAAACATATTTCTAGTTGTGGTGTGGCACAGACTTAGCACATGCCTTTAATTTCCTCAGGCTAGAATATAGACACCCTTAGTACACACCATTAATCCCAAGCAATAAAAGTAAAGTTAGTTTGTAGAAGGAAGCATTCGTGTTTGAAAGTGATGTCTAATTGAGAGGCAGACAAAGTGATGAATAAGATAAAGATTTGACAGAATAGAATTTCCCCAACTCTTGGGAGAACAGAGAGAAAAGAAAGAGGCTACTTTAAAAAGCAGTGGAGAGAGAGAGAGAGAGGAGGTAGGGGAGGGAGAGAGGGGAAGGAGGCCATTTTACTGAGACAGTGGTACAGAGACAGATTGAAGAGAGAGCAAGCTAGACACAGGTGAAGACAGAACCATCCAGAGAATTCAAAGGATCCAGAAGATTAAAATATTGCTGAAGTTAGTGTGAGGCCAAGCAGAACAATTCAGTGAGAAACTGAGAGAAGTCAGATTGAGTCAGTCAGCTGGGAGAGGAGTTTGAGCCAGAACAGTTGAGTTAAATCAACCAACAGAATTCAGTAAGAACTAGAAAGGGTGAGCTTATTACACAGTAAGTCTCAGAGGCTGAAAACATTCTAGGCCTAGATAAGATCATACAGAGGCTAGAAGCTTCCTGGACTAGGCCTAGGATGGCAGATGGAGGTAGTAAGCCTCGAAGATAACAATTCCATTCAGGAAAATAAAAGTTACTCTTGCATAAGCTTCCAAAGGTTTTGTGACAGAGACATTGGTCTTGGTCAGTCTCTCCCAGACCAGATGCTGAGATATCACATCTAACAATGGATCAAACAAAACCAAACTCCTGCAGGATTTTCCAGTAAAAAATATCAAGTTATATATGCCAATGGACTGCTATAGATCCTTCCTTGAGTTTTGAATTCTGCTTTATGGCTTTGGCCCTTGCTTTCTTAACCTTCTGTATAACTGATCTCTTCCAGATTAAAGACAATGCATTGTGTGTCTCAGGGATATCAACAATTATCGCCAGTATTTTATTCCATCTCTTGCTATCAAGGATCTCTCTGTTTCCAAATAGTATGAATATAGCCCTGCCCTTGAATGGTAATACTACCTCCCCTCTGCAAAAATTACTGAAGAGACCTCTCAGTCTTATAATCCCATGATCCTCCGTCGGATCAGCAACACCAGCTACAACCCCGCCCAGAAGCAGCTTCAGAGACACATCATTATCACTTGTCAATAACATGACTTTGCTGATCTGTCAGGGAGTAAATAGAAAGACAAATGAAAAGCCAAATCTCCACACTTGGATAAGCAGGCCAAGAGCAGTTGGTCCCTAGTGACCAACGACGTCTGCCCCCCCTCTCTGTCTCTCTCTCTCCTTCTCTCTCTCTCCTTCTCTCTCTCTCTTTCTCTCTCTCTTTCTTTCTTTTACTTTTTTGATTCTTTTTACATCATGCACCCCAATTCCACTCACCTCCCTCTCCTTCCAGAGCCTCCCTCTGCCCTTGCAACTTCCCCATCAAAAGAAAACAAAAATCTCGATGTAGAAGCTACGATGTATCACAGTGGATCACAGTGGATCACAGTGGATCACAGTGGATCACAGTGTGTCACAGTGGATCACAGTGGATCACAGTGGATCACAGTGGATCACAGTATACCCTTCTCACCGAAGAGCTTTCCTTGCAAATGTTCACAGCAATGAGTCACTTATCTGGTCTGATGCCTCTGACTTCTGCTACACTAGCAATACTGGATCTTCACTTGGATGCCTCTTAGATATTTCGTTGTTATCCTGTGTCATGGAGATCTTGCAGTTTTAGATCTACAGAACCTGCCCCTTCATGTGCTCCAGCAGTTCTTAGATGGGGCAATGGGGCAAATGCTGGTGGGCCAACTCAAAGCCCTGAATCTGGGCCTGGGTGTCAGTTGAGTCATCTCTTCTGAACCTGGGATACAAGGGCACACTCTCCTGCTTAGCTCAGGTGAGGGGCAGGGACAGCTCTCCTGCCGGCAGCAGCTGGAGTTGGGGCAGGACCAGCTCTCCCATGCTCATGCCACCAGGGCCAGCACCACTGCAGCAAGAGGTGGGACCAGCTGACCTGCCTTCACACCCTATGAGCAATCTCTCCCTTGCCCATGCCATCAGGTCCAGCTCTACCACACTGCCCAGGTGACAGTGTGGGGTCTACTCTAAGATACTCAGACCCTAACTCCTAATGACTGGCTGATGCCTTATAGGCATAGGCTGTCGTGGGCCAAACAACTTGTGAGTTTATTCTAACGAGACAATGAATTGCCCACTTAACTAGCCAGAATCCATACAAATGTCCCATGAGATAAGACCAAATGGCTTCTGTTGTTATGAAGGACATCTACCCTCTCAGAATAGTGATCCCCTATCCACGACTATGTCCACCATACTAAGTTTTCTCCAGCTCCATTGACAGCACATCCCACCTACCTTTTACCAGTCAACACCTATCTGCTTTTCTGTTACTCTTAGATAGTTGGCATTTTCTGGAATTTTGTATGAAGGAAATTATACATATATATCCCAACATATGCTTATATATGTGTGTGTATGTTTCTATTTATATCATAGTCACATGAAATATATGTAAATATATAAAATGTTGGCAGAAGTTTGTGTGTGAGAGATTGTGTATGTGACTATACGTCTAAGTTTATTATGAACGTGTGTGCCTATGTTTGTGTTTATGTATGAGTGTGTATGTAAATATCTGATGTGTATGTGATTGTGTGTGATTATATGTATATACGTGTAGTTTGTGTGAGGTTTTGTGTATGTGAGTGTGTACGTGTGTGTGTATGAGTGTGTTCTTGTGTATGACTATATATGATTGAAGGTGTATGTGTGTATGCGGTTTTGTGCATTTGGATGAGTGTATCTGTATCTGTGTCTGTGTGTGTGATTTCGTGCCTTCTGCCTTCTGCCTGTCTGCCTTTTTGTCTGTATTTTAGGATATCAGGAAATTGATTGCTATTTCTTACCTAAATAGACCTCTTTGCTTCTCCTAGAGAAGATTCTGCATGCCACCACTGCTAAGCGTTAAAAATGGTCAGTTCAAAAGTCAGTTAAAGGTAGTAAGTGGCTCAGTACTTGAAAAACACATACTGTGTAAGCCCAATGACCTGTGTTCAATTCCTGAGACCCACAGTGAAAGGAGAAAAACAGCTCCTGAGGTTATGCTGCAACTCCTGTGTACCATGGTAGTGGTCATGTAACACTAGGTATAAGAATTGTGTCAGTTACTTTCCTAATTGTGCCAAGCATGCACACACAGCCCACACACAGTAGCTCTGCACAGTCTCATTATGTACAACGACCTATATATTCCTCAATAGACATGTGTCACTTCTAAATACAATACGTGTTCAGTATCTACTAACAAGATTTCATTGGGGAATTAGTGAGCACTTTTTCTGAATAATTACATGGTTTAAGAAGTATGGCAAAATATGAATTTCGATAGTCAGTAAACAAATACTAACATAAGATTTTTGGAGCTGCACAAATGACTCGGTATTTAAGAGCACCTGCTGCTCTCCCAGAAGATCCAAATTTGCTTCTGACACCCACATCAGACAACAGATAACCATCCGTAGCTCCAGCTCAAGGGGATCTGATGCCCTCTTCTGGCCTCTGAGGGTAACCCACACACATGCACACATATAATCTAACACACACGCACATGTGCACACACACATGCACGTATGCACTCCCAAATAACGGCACAGGATACACCAGACCTTGCCACAGCCATTGTACAAATGGATGGACATAAGCAGTGCACTGGAAACCATCAGAAAGTTTCCATGGAGTTTGCACAAAGTCAGAAAGAAAGGTTTTTAGCAGATGGACAGATGAGGATGTCCCCTGAAGATTGCCAGCACCACCCACCCCAACATTTTCATCCTTGAAAGATGCTCACCAGTTCTAGTTGCAAATGAAGTATTGGACTTGGTCAAGACAGACAACCTTTGCTGAAATGATCAATAAAGATTTCAGTCTTTATGCAGGGCTATTCAGACGAAAAAGGAAAAGAAATTAAAACCCCGAGGAGTGTCAAATACATGGTTATTTTATAAAACGATATGTTTGGTCAGACAAATCCATAATTGTGCTGGTAGCTGAGGAGGAAGGATAAAACCCTTCAAATGCAGGAAACTTTTGAAATCTTAATTACTAATTAAAAAGCCCAATGAAAGCTTTGCTTTAAGCACTTTCTGGGTTTTCACTCAAAGCCTCTGCCACCTGTATAATCACCTTGCAAAGCCTGCCTCTTAAATCTAGTCAGACTAATACCGACGAGGAGCCACCACATCACCATTCGAAGATCAAGTCTACTCTCTTCGTACGGTTCCAGTGTCTTGTGTTCCCCTAGTTCCTCCCCGGCACTCCTTTAGCGCATCTACATCCTTCAGTGACTCCCTGCACCTCGCAGAAGAGCCATCTACAGGGACTCACATCTGCCCCATTTCTTCCTCCACTTTGTCAATGCTGGAGACAGAAGACAAGGCCTCGTTATATACTCTGCAACCATTCTGCTGAGAAAACTGGACCCTATCTCTTTAATTTTTAGAAAATAACTTGCTTAGTTTCCCAGGAAGACCTCAAATGTTCATCCTAATGCTTCTCTTTCCTGGGTAGCTACAATTGTACTCAAACTGGAAGCCACTCCAATACTCTTCGGCACTATACTGTAAGCACAGATACACTGGCAGGAATTTTACTGTATGAAATCCATTGAGTTTTTCATGTTGACTCCAACTTTCTCCATAGGCTACGCTTCTCTTAGAAGGCTGGTTTTATTCGTGTGGTATGTAAGACTGGTTAGAGCATATAGGACGGCACACTCACACCTGCTTTGAGAACACTTCCTTAACTAGGATCTAGACTATTGAGTCTTTACTGTTGTTGACCTCTAGTGTCAGGTTGCATTTTGTAATGTAAACTGCATTTTGTAGTAGTTATTTACTTTACTTCTGTGTCTGTAACGGGAGTCTCCTTCTCTAGAGCTCCTGGAAACCAACAGGGATGCCCAAACCCATCAAGGGTCCAGACTCTCCCTACGTAGGCTTTGTTTCAAAGAGCTCTCCATTTCGGATTTTCACAAACCCTCCTTTCTCACGCCTCCTGTTACAGATGCAATATCTCTGTTCTGATGACAGGGAACTGACGCTCAGTGTCTCAGTAAGGCCTCAGCCATGGCCACAGAGCTAAGCACAAGAACAGAAACAAAAGATAGCATGTCACCCAAGTACACAATAATGCTTCCCCTTCTATGTGGCATCGATAGCTATTGCAATCTTGTTTAAAATAGCTACCAAGCATCTCAGGTGCTTAAGGAGAAGACCTTCATGCTTCATCAGCCATGTTCAGATCAGTGGAACTGCTCTGCCCTTTCCTGACTTATCAAACTGCATGACCCATATCAGCTAGGACAAGACTCTTCAGAGCATCATTGTCAGAACTTCCAGCTCTTCCCTAACCCTGACCTACTGTTAAGAGAATTTTAGACGGGGGGGGGGGGGGCAGGGGGGTGAGATGACTTCACCTGAATCATGCCTGCCCTTTGGGAAAATCAACCAACCAAATCAAATAAAAATCAACCGATCAAATCAAATAAAAGAGGAAGCAACCCCAGGGGAGTCAGGAAAGACTCTATTCTAGTCACTCTCCGTGTACGTCATTAGAGCATGACACCCAGCTCCAATTTCTAAGTATTCAAGGAACATATCTTCTAAAGTGTGGATGTGAGTCAGCCCATAAAATTCACTTTCCTGAGGCAGCAGCAAGCTTGTCATGGCAGGGCTCAATGTCCTCAGGAAACCCATTGGTGTGTCACACTATGTTCAGAGTGTCCCTTTCAGAGGAGCCTCTGGTAGTGCTGTGTCACGTTCCTGCACTTCTACAAGGTCCCCTTCTAAGCCCCATGACCAGGAATCCTGATGTTTCTGACACAATTCAGTTCACTCAGAAATTTGGCTGGGGCCCAAAACCCAGCCCCGGCCGAAGTCAGTTCCTGAGAGGAAGCTATTCTTCAAACATGAAGCTCGCGTTTCATAACTCTGGCTGGTTATTAGAAAATATTGGGAAACTCAAGTCCCCAGCCCGCCATTGTTACCACCATCTCTCAGCAGGTCAAACAACTGTCTGAAAGATCTGCCAGTACTCAATGTCCTCTGTACAGCAGCCCTGCTGCTGGCATGCCCACTTGGAGCATTAAAGGAAGCGAATGACAGGACACAAGTTCATGGAGATAATAAAGCTGGTCAGTGGGTGCTTTCGTTAATAGATCTGATTGGATGCAAAAAGTAAAACCAGCATTTCTGCGCTATGGTTTGGATATTAACTGCGTCTACCAAAAGTTGATTACTTAGAAGTTTCATTTGTTCTGTAAGTGTTGGAATACCTGAGAAGCAAAGGCTGCTGGAGGGTGACCACGTTATCAGTAAGAAGCATTGCCTTTGAAAGAAGCCGCCAGAGTTCTTGAGAAGCACTGATTAGCTCTCAAGAGAAAAGCTATAGAAGGACCATCCTGGCCCCGCCTACTCTCCAGCTTCCTGGTTCACCATTGGTTGTTTTCACACAGGATTTCCGCCATTGTCCCATCTGTCATCACGTGGTGTAGCCAAAAGAAAAAAGAAAAAAAGAAAGAAAAGGAAAAAAAGGAAAGAAAAAAGAAAAAAAAAGAAAATTCTCAAAGCTGTGAGCAAAGTCAACCTTTTCGATTTTCCATGATAAAGTTATCCAGTTCTCTTCCAAGGGTTTTAGACTAAGGAAAAGCAGTGTTAATATTAAAGACAGGTCTCTATTGTAAGCATCCCTTTTAATGTTTGTTTTTACTAAATAAAACAGGTTTTGGGGTGCTAGAGCATTTAACTCCTTAATCGATAGCTGACAGAACTTTCCTGGTGCTTAGCTAAGCGTGAGCAAAAAGTAGGAGCCAGAGAGTCGGGTAGAATGCCATCTTGGAAACCAGGCCACCATCTTGGAAGCCAGGCTGCCTTGCACATTACTGACCCTTGGGAGAAGATGCACTGCAACCCCAGCTGCTTGCTTCTCAAGTGCAGCTCTGGCTCCAAAAGGCATCGTTCCAGCTGTAGCAATTTCACACGGGAGGTACCAGACATTTTACCATTACAAGCCTTGGTAAACTCAAGCAGCCATTTCCACCCAGGGCAGAAGTGGAGTCTTCTTCAGTTTGTCTACCTGGTTTTAACACCAATTAGAGAGTAGCCAGGGTATGTATACCACTACTGCACCCTGGGCACCGTGATGGTCAAGGATGTGGCTCATGGGCACCACAGCTGGGTAAGGGCTATTTGTTTCTCCTTCTCTGGAACCTGGCTTGGTATCCTGTGGTACCATGAAATAGAGTCCTCAGGAAGGAGGCAAGTTACAGCTCAGGGGTCTCAGGATCCTGTTTCTGAAGTACACATTATCTTCCACGTCTTGAGATAAACGGGGGCAATAATTATAGGCCTTGTGTTTGGAAATTTTGACAGCCCTGACCAACAACTCAAAAAAAGGTGTCTCAGGTCTGGTATTGGAGTCGTTGTTAGTGGTCTTTGAGTCTTGGAGGGGGCATTGCTAGCCAAATGAGAGATGCTCATTTAAACTATGTATATATTAGGGTTTTGGATCGTTAACAATGTATGTATGACTCCTTACGACATTTTAGACATCCTTAGTTTATTTCACATTGCTCCTCCTTCCTTTGTATTTACCTCCTTCCCCCATCCCTGAGGAGCCCCCATTCCCATTTCCACTTGAACTCTGCTATCACCCTTTACCATCAAAATAACAACAATGCATTATGGGATATATCTGTAGAAGAAAAATACACAGCAGCCATGGTACAAAGATGAGAGAAATGAAGGTTATTAGTGATGAAGCATTGCTATACCACATACGCCATAGCATGCTTCCACTGCAGTAGGGATTTACTTACAATAAAGCCTACTGTGATAGGTTTTTAAAGCACGGGATAAATCACTTCATGGGACAGATAAATTAGTAAACTCTCTCATACATAGCCAATCTACCGATATTTTTAAAGTCAATAGCTCTGTGTTTTATATCAGTTATAATTTGTGTATCTGCCCTCCACCCCAGGGAATAAGTTCCTAAGAATAATGGTTGTGTCCCAAGTGCCCTGTTTTCCTCCTACCCAGTCAGGTGACATGTCCAGGCCTTGGATGTAGTCAGAAGGCTGTTGTGGCTGGTTGGATGGGACCCTCAAGCTACTGCAGAGGCTACATCCTTAATCTTTCTTCTCATTTACTCCAGATGCATACATCTTTATTAAATCTCTGTTAATCAGTTTGCTCGAGGATGCATGCATTCAATAAATGTGTAGTGTGCAGCATGGACAGTGTGTGCAGCATGCACAGTATGTGTGCAGCATGCACAGTGTGTGTGCAGCATGCACAGTGTGTGTGCAGCATGCACAGTGTGTGTAGCATGCATAGTGTGTGTGTGGCATGCACAGTGTGTGTAGCATGCATAGTGTGCTGTAACATGCATAGTATGTATTAGCATACACAGAGTATGTGTAGCATAGTGTGTGTGGCGTGCACAGTGTATGTGTGTGTATGTAGCATGCAGTATGTGTGTGTGTGTGTGTGTGTGTGTGTGTGTGTGTGTGCAGCATGCATGTTGTGATTTTGATCTGGGTTAGACTTGACCTTGAATACAATCCTCCACTATGGCACATCCATCCTCTCATAAAACACAAGCTTTATTACGTCCAGGAAGGGACTGTTGACTCTAAACTGATGGTGCCTCTCAAGTGGGTAGATCGTGTTGGTTTCCACCCCTTCCCTTTGAACTTATGAGAGTTATTGTCCAAGACCTCCCTTTGGCATTTTACAAGGACGGTAACTCCCCTCAGAAAGGCAGGAACATGAAAGTTAGTTTATTTAACAGGCACTATTTGTTTGCCAAGAGCAGGACTCTGCAGGGATGCTGCTGAGCTTGGAGTCTTAAATAATTATACAACAGATGGTAAAAATGGGGTAAAAGTGAGACAATGTTGGTGCAAGTGCCTCATGAGCTCCTGTGGACATCATTTCTCCTCTGTAATTGACCTCAGTGTCCTCTAAGCTCCACCAGCTTGGTGGGGTAGAGGACGAAGGTGAAGAAGGAACAGAGGCATGCTTTCCCTGTTTCTGTTCCATCTGGTCAGTGCCATGCTTCCTTCGTCCACCTCAACTTTTTGTAAATGTTTTTATTATTACATTTACTTATTTGTGGTGGGGGTGCCTGGTTCACAGAGGACAACTTGCTCGAGTCAGCTCTCTCCTCTCCCCATGTGGGTCCTGGAGATTGAACTGGGATCATCAGACCTGGATGCAAGCACCTTTACAAGTTGGATCATCTCACCCAGCAACCCTACTTTTCTGCTTCATATCAACCCTGCCCTTCAGGAGAACCTGAAGTACATGTCTAATCATACCATGCCCATAACCAATGTGCTGGTGCCTTGAATACCCATGTAATATCTGTGAAATACGTACAGAGTCTCACACACGCTGTAGAAGACCTGCTGCATCTGAAATGGGGCTAGAGAGTTTATCTCTTATTGACTGTGGTAAGTGGCTTATCTTGGGGCACTTAGAATTAAGAACCACTCATCTGTTTCTGTTTCTGTCTCTCTGTGTGTCTGTCTGTCTCTGTGTGTGTCTGTCTGTCCCTGTGTGTATATCTATGTCTATGTCATATGAGAGACATATGTCTATGTCTCTCTCTCTCTCTCATATGTACATTCTGATACGAAATGTACTAGTGGCTCCTAGTCTGTGCTGCTGCTGATCCACATCTTCCAACTCTACCCCACCTCTGAATATTTCAATCATCTTTCAATAATACCTCCAAATTACAAATCTGTCACTGGAATAATCCACTGATTATGAGTCTTAGTGATCCAATCATCTATCGATGATTATGTCCACCAGACAGGGACCAGGCCCCCACCCCCTGAGCCTACAATATTCTTGCATAATAAGAAATCAACTCCTAGAATGGTGGAGCACTCTTAATAATATCCATTTTTAAAAAATGATCACAGCATCAGCTCTCAACACAGTCGTGAAGGCTGCTCTGTCATTTAAGATCAGTTCACATAACAATATGCTATCTGTCTGTTTCTGTCTCTCTCTGTGTGTCCATCTATCTGTCTCTGTCTCTGTGTGTCTCTGTGTCTGTCTGTCTATCTGTTTCTGTCTCTCTGTGTGTCTGTCTGCCTCTGTCTCTCTCTGTCTCTCTGTGTGTGTGTGTGTGTGTGTGTGTTAGCTTTCAGTCCTTAGAGAATGTGTATTATAAATTTAATAAAGCGAGTAAGAACTACATCTCAGCTGTGCACTCTCCATAGCCTTGTCTGAGATGTACACTCTTATGCTGTGTCTCATGTCTGAGAACCCACCTAGAAAGTAAATGGCATGATGTGTCTGTGTAGTCTCAGTTGAGAAGACCCAGCACAGAGCCTGGCACAGAAAGGCTCGCCTGAGGTGCTTCTTATCACCAGTTCACTTTCTTAGAACAAAAGGGGCCTCTGATGTTTCTTTAAGATTGGGTTCCTATGCCTCTTACTCTGGGAGTCATAGTTCTCCAAGTTCTGCAAGCAGCAGTGGTTCCCAGATCTGGGCCATCAGATCCTGGAAATGGGAAGGCAAAAAACAGTAATTGCCACAAGGAAGCCAGGAAGCTCGGCTCCAGCTATCCACTTCCCTGGAAAGGACCCTTGGGAATTAAGCTGCCTGTCTTCTGGTTTTCACAATTAGTCAAGACAAGGGCCTTGGAATTGGTCCTAAATTAGTGTCACACCTTGTTTTCCAGGATGAAAATACATTGTTTGGGGGTCACTTGCACTATCCTGCCTTGTGCTTGGGAGTGGGGCTTTCGTTAGTCTGAGGGTTTTGTTGGAAGCATTGTCAGCCCAAGTGGCTTAGCTTCCCTTAAGACACATATACATATGTCTTACACATCGTGTGTATAGTTTAGGTGAATATAAGACAGTTTGGTTGCTTAAGGTGTAATTAGTCCCTTGTCCCTCTTCTGTGTTGAACACCCTCCCTCCTCCCCAGTTGAAGCCCCGCCCCATTTTTCCATTTCCCAGTTCATATCATCTGTATCCTACTATCCCCCTCTGACTCCCCCTCCCCCACCTAGGGTCCCTCTGACAGCTAGTTTTATGTCAGCTTGACATGAGCTATAGTCATCTGAGAGAAGGCAACTTCAGTTATGAAGATACCGGCACAAGACTGGGCTGTAGGCAAGCCTGTGGGACTTTTGGTTTTTTTTAATTATTGATTGATGTGAGAGAGCCCAGAACACTGTGGGCAGGGCCACCCCTGGCACTGGTGGTCCTGGGTTCTATAAGAAAGCATACTGAGCAAACTGTGAGAAGCAAGCCAGGAAGGAGCACCCCTCCTTGACCTCTGCATCAGCTCCTGCTTACAGGTCCCTGTCCTGTTTGCCTCTCCATCCTGACTTCCTTCACTGTTGAACAGCAACGTGGAAGTGTAAGCCAAATAAACCCTTTCCTCTCCAGCTTGCTTTTGGTGATGGTGTTCTAGCACAGCAACTGTAGGCTTAACCAAGACAGTCCTTTTACACTTTCCTGGTTTCTGCTGTTGCTCATGCTAAATATTCACATCTGAGGATTCAGAGCTAAGAACAATGATAAGAACATGTAGTGTTTGTCCTTCTGGCTCTGGGTTACTTCACTAAATATAATCATTCTCTAGGTCTGTCTATTTGCACATTGAATTCACTTATCTTTAGATCAGCATTATCAAGGTAACCCTTGATTACTGTTCTGCAGTTGAGGGTAGGCCCCTAACAACACTTTACCCTTAGGACACAGGATTTGAATGATTGGAGCTAAATCTGACCTGCACACCTCTCTCCTGTGGTCTAGCTTCCATGTTACAGAGAATACTATGCAAGCTGACAAGAGAAGAAAGCAGTTTGATAGTCCTACTCTGCTTCAGTACCTATAGACTGCAGCAATTATGAGCATACCAAGTTATTCACAAAGGTTCAAGATATCCATAAAGGTATATAAAGTGTCATTCATGTACTGGTGGTAACCAACAGTTGTCTAACTGGACGTGAGACCCACTCAACAGGAGGGAAATCATGCCTGATACTAGAGACTTAGCCAGGTTCCCTGGGTTAGTAGTGTCACAGCTCTTAGAAAAGAATCTACAATTACCACTTTGCTAGACCAGCATAACCCCTTACTAGACACTAAATATTATCCTTACGTGTAGCCACCACCCTTATCAATGAAACCTCTCTTTACATTAAACAAAGGCCACTACAAAAAGCCACAAATGGACATAATGCAGAGACAACACCTACATGTCTGATATACATCGCCACTCTTTCATCGATGACTCAGGATCATCCAGGAAGATGGGGGCGGGGGAAAGACCTTAAGAGCCAGAACACCAGGAGTCTACTGTGAAACAGACTCTCCTAGAAAGGTCTCATAAACAAGATTGGACTGAGGTGATATCAACAGCATGATAAAGCAGAAAGGGAAATTTTTCAGGAGGTCCCACCCCTAGACAAAGAACTGCAGACAACCAATGAGTGTTGGGAGAAGATTTGGTCCCTCCCAGGGATGAGCCTCCTTTGGTGGTCCAATACAGAGTGGCCATCTTTGAAATCATATACATATCACTGTTGTGGGTTGTCCTGATGCTGTTTGTATTCTGATGTTAATTCTGCTTCCTCAAGAGGGGCTGCCCTGACATCACATACTCAGGTGATCTCATGTGAACCTTCTCCCCGTTCTTTTACTGGTCAATAAAAGCTAGAGCCTGTGATTGGGGAGTGGAGGAGAAAGGTGGGACTGGAGGTTTGAGAGTGGGAACAGGTAGAGAAGGAGAAGAGGAGGAGGGGGAGGAGAGAGGATGGTGCAGGAAAAGGTGGAAGCCATGATGGACCTGAACCACGTGGCCAGGAGAAATCACAAGTAGTACAGGTCTTAGAGCTGGGGAATACATTCGCATAGTGCTAGATCTGCCCAATCTAGGCACATAGCTTATGATTATAATAACCGGATTGTGTGTTTTTCAATGGGCTTAATGGGATTGAAAATTCCCAGGCCATACCACCACCAAAAACAGACTCAGAAAGTTACATACACACACACAGACACAGACACACATGAGCATGCCCATGTGTTATGTTTGTATATTTACATATGTACACACATATGTAAGAATAATAACGAAAAGAGACTGTCAACTTGAGGAAGGAAGGCATGGGAGCTTCTCAAAGGACAGGGCTTGAGGGAGGAGAAGAGGAAAGGGAGTCGGAGAAGTGATGTAATTCTATTGCAATTTAAAATGGATTTTTTAGAAAAAAAATGCAAGTGCAGAGGGGCCAGCATGTGATGTCTTGTGCCTAGTTCTCAGGAAGCTCCAGTAGCCAAAAAGAGAGGAACACAGCCAGGCCTGAGTTATCCTGGAAGGCAACAACACTGGCTTTGTGCCCCACCTCTGGGCTACCTTCCATCTTTTCCCATGGCTCTGTTGCAACTTGCAATAATGAGTGTTATGCACATAAATGCACACATGCATGGACACATGAACACACACACACACACACTTTGGATGTTTTTAAGAGTCTTTATGCAATTGTCAATTATGGTTCCTTATCAGCTTTTCAACTCTATGTGAAATGTAAGCAAGAGACCCAGCTTCCTAAGAGTTGTACATCTTTGTGAGCATAATCATCCTAAATACAGAACATTGATCCTTCAGAATGTCCACATCTTTAGTTGCTCCAGTCTTCCACACAAAACAGTACACTATTCTATATAACCTGCACACTCACCTTTATATTTCAGATCACTTCTGAGTGACTCTAAATGCCTTAGACACTCTAAATGCTACAAGGCAGCTAGAAATAGTGGCCAGAATCTGTGTGTGTTCAACACAGATGTAACATTTAAAGGCTATCCCCCATCTGTGTTGGGTTGAAGCCATGGTTGAGGAACCAAGAGACACACGGAACAATTACTAGGTATACAAGTGCATCACAGAGACTTGGGAAAGTCTCAGGCTTTTCCGTTAAGGAGACAATGTCATCATGTTATTTTAAAACATTTTTAGGTATGCAAGGAAGAAATGTTTGTAATACCTCGGTGGATAGATGCTAAGAGACAAATGTCTTGCCATCTTTGGTTGAAGAGTGTTATTTTTCTCATATTTATTTGTTCTTTGAGAATTTTGAGAATATTTTAATTGTATTAACCCATCTCCCCCAACTCCCTACAGATACATCCCCCCTTCCCTACCAATCCAATGCTTTATCCTCCTTTAAAAAACATTCACATCAAGTACAAGTGTGTTGCTCATACACTCTTGGGTATTTGGCATCCTACTAGAGCCTGACTGACCTATCCGGAAATGATAGGTCACCCTTAATGAAACCCTTAATGACACCCTTAATGAAAAGCGAGTTAATAGCTCTGCATCTATGGATGGCACTTTGCAGACAGGTGTTTTATGGAATGAGAAATGAGAATAACCCTTTCCTTGGGGTTCTAACAAAATAACTTGTCTCTGTTGGCCTTGGTTTCTTTTTTGGGACTGAAGACGATCCTGCCTGCTCCACAGAGGGCTGCTGAGACTGGATCCTGCCTGCTCCACAGAGGGCTGCTGAGACTGGAT
>JADRCH010000031.1:16827148-16855104 GCA_019843965.1 Rhynchomys soricoides | reverse complement strand
CTGAGACTGGATCCTGCCTGCTCCACAGAGGGCTGCTGAGACTGGATAGATGCTGTGTCGGGAAGAGAGGGGAAAGGGAGTGGAGGGCTGACCGGCTTCGGCAAGCAGATAAGCCATCAGAAACCTTTGCAGGTTCTGAGGTAAACTACACAAGCTCCTCAGCTACTTTCCTCCAGTCTTATCTACCCTGGAACACGCATCCTCCCTTGTGGTTTGACTGCTGGGTCTTTGGCCTGTGCATCAGGTTGGGGCAACTTCACACTCTGACTCACTCCAGACTCCTGGTCTGAAAGGGTTTTCTAGCTCCAGAATCCTTTTTAAAAATCTTTCCCTTCCTTTCAAGTCAACCTCCTGTCTCTCCTCTCGAAAGAGCTCCAGACCACTAGCTAGCATTCCTCTCCCTTCCTTCTTCCCCTATGTCCCTGCTCCCACCTCCCCTTAAATGGTGACAGGCAACATTCCTTGCACATTATCCTTAGGAGGAAAGGGACAGCATTTTGTCTAAAGTCAATTTAACCACAGTTGATTTTCAAACCTCAAATCTTAAAAGCCTCGACTCTAACTGGCTATCTGAAACACAAGGTTTAGGCTTATTTTTGCTTTTATTTGTTGGAATACATCTCTATACTTCAGTAGTCAAACATCTAGAAGTCATGAGCACAGTTATACAAAGCACAGTTCTTATTTCAAAGAAACACACATCAGAGCTGGCATGTAACACAAGTACCATGGGAGTATCTCTGAGTTTGAGACCACAGTGAAAGCATGGATGGAAAAACTGAGCCTCCAGTTCTGGTATGTAATCCAAAAGACTGCAAACCTCTTATGGAAGCCCTTCTTTCACAATAGAGATAGTTGACAGATGTGATGGTTTGTATATGCTTGGCCCAGGGAGTGGCACTATTAGAAGATGTGGTCCTTTTGGAGTAGGTGTGGCCTTGTTGGAGTAGGTGTGTCACTGTGGGTGTGGGCTTTAAGACCCTCATTATATCTTCGTGGAAGTCAGTATTCTGCTAGCAGCCTTCAGATAAAGATGTAGAACTCTCAGCTCCTCCTAAACCATGCCTGCCTGAATGCTGCCATGGTCCCACCTTAATGATACTGGACTGAACCTCTGAACCTGTAATCCAGCCCCAATTAAATGCTATCCTTATAAAAGATGCTTTGGTCATGGTGTCTGTTCAGAGCAGTAAAACCCTAAGACAACAGGTGAGGATGAATGCTTAAGGACATGGACTTAGAGGAAACCCAGATTCAAAGAACTGAGCAAACTATGGGACCTCTGAAGTTTCTGGGATCCTCCAATAGAGCAAGTCTCTTCCTCCTGAGAAGAGAGTCAGTGGAAGACATCTGGGGATCAAGGATACAATGCCCAGGGCTCAAGTTAACAGCCACCCCCTGGTAGCTACTATGTGGGCAATGTTGAGGGATAGACAGGTGGGCAAAACATGGAGAAAAGAAAGAAGGAGATAGAAGAAAGGTGGGAGACGGAAGGAAAGGAAGGCTAGAGGGATAAAATGAGCTAGCGCCAATGCCTGGTGGGCCATATATAAGACTGAAAGGACCTGTGTTACCTTGAACTGGTATGCTGGAAATCTTAGCTGTCAATTTGATAGGGTCTTGAATCACCTGGAAAGAGAATTTCAACTGAGGAACTGCCTAGATAGTCTTCGTCTGCAAATATGCTTCATCAGAGCAGGGGGTGGGGGTGGGAGAGGGTCTTGACTGTTTATATTTGGAGACCCAACCCAATGTGAACAGCACAGTTCCTTCATTTGGAGTCCTGGACTGTGTGAGAGCAGAGAGAGCTGCCTGAGTGTATAACAAACAGCCAAGCACCTACACGTTTATTCTTCCTCTGTTCTCAACTGTGATCTCGAGGCTTAATGTTCCTGCTTTGAGTTCGCCATAGTAATGGGTTCACCTGAAATGGAAAATCAAATAAACCCTTTCTTCCAAATGTAGCTTTTTGTCTGGATGCCTTATTACAGCAATAGAACAAAACTGGAGCAACTGGGAAGCAAAGCTGAGTGGTTTCTCCTACCATCCTCAGAAGGAGGGATCCACAGTTGCGTTATAGAGAAATCAGGTACCATTTTGGTAGCTAGAAAGTCACCCTGCTTCTCACTGGCCCTCAAATCTTCTAGCTGACTATTAGTGCAGCACTGTGTCAGTTTATGCACCAACTGTCCTACAACCTGAGAGCTCCTCAGTCTCAAGCGAGCCAGGATGGTTGGCCACTATACCCACTACATGTGTAGCATCTTTCCACATGTCCTGTTTCAGTTTTTTAGTGGAGTAATGACATTCAGACTGGGTCCATTTGATCAGGAAAAGTGAACACTGTGCCACTACTTCACTGAATTATAATGACTGAGACTGAAATCTAACAAATAATTAAAATACAGCACAGTAAAACAGAGTGCAAGCTAATGCCACCAGAGAGCTCTGTGCACCCACTAAAATGACTAAATTTAGATAGAAAATAATAAATGTTGGCAGGACTATAGTGACAATTTTGGAATTTTGATCTCTTTTTAACAAAAACACAAAAATGTTATAAGAATATGTTTTTGTTTTAATCCCAAATGTGAGGATATGGAGCTGCTTCAGATTGTCTGCAGCAGCTGACTATGATTTGCTTCATGCTCTAGCAGAGGAGTGGTTTTGCCAGCTGTAGATAGTTTCTGTGGATGTGTGATATTTGGAATTCTGGGGACTCTTCAGAGGATATATAAGTGCTAGGGTCCTGAGAGCCAGGTTGGATTTTTGGTCATTGTAGGTCATTGTTGGTTGAGATTTTTTTAAGTAGCCATGAACAAAGAAGAAATAACAACAAGAAGAAATTAGATATACTGATGAGAAAAGTCAAATTTTCCCTAAGGAACTCCACACCCCTCATCAGCAGGAAGTAGTCTAATGATAATGCCACCCCCCTTTCTGACTCACAAGTTTACTCAAGGATATCCTTCCTTTCCTCTCCATCTTTTTTTCTCTCATGTCTAATATTAGGGGGTCGAAAGAGTGGGAGAAAGGGGGTGGAGAAGGGTGGAAGAAAGAAGAACCCACAAAGTAGCAAACATTGCTACACAGAACCATGAAACAACTGGGATTCTAATGCACTTACCATGCTGGGAAGAACATACATGTGTGTACCCACTTGGGGAGCAGGTTGTCACTTTCATAAAATATAAATACATACCTACTCTTTGACCTAGAAATTCCATTATTAGAAATTTGCTTAGGAAATAAAATGTGTGAGCATCCAAGACCATACTGCATAGCAGCTTTAGGAAAAGTAGCCAGAAACTAGAAAGGATCTAGCTTCAGATGAGCCAATAACAGTGTGTTTACACAGTGTAAACACACTGTCAAAAAACTAGGATGATCTCCCATGCATGCAACACATAGAGAACCTTAAAATGAGTGAAGGAAGTCAGATCAGTGACCCCAGGGCTGGGAGAACAAGAATGGCCCAGTAGAGTATTGGAAATCACCTCTGTATTGCCCTGCTTATTGTTATAGGAATAAACAAACACACATCAGAATTCATAACGATGAACACTTTAAAGAGGTACATTTTCTTGTTTCTAACCTACATTATTATTAACAAAATTGACTTTCAAAACACCAAGACAATATAACTTATAAGATAAAATAAACATTGTAACAATTAAGCATGGTTGAGCCCAACAAGTCCCACACAAGATCCCACAGAGGCTAAGACACTACCTAGCCAGAAGAAGACAGAGAAGCAACAGCACTTTGGACCACCCAGGTGACTAGCAGGTGGATGAGCAGGTAGGACAGATGCTGAAGGAAAAAGTGTACTCTGGGGTTCAGGGATGGCATGGAAGGTGTGGAGGACAGTAGAAACCACATAAAAACAGAATCAGAGGGTGAGCTGGGAAAGATTGGACTCCGTCTCTGATCTCATGTTACCCAACTGTGACATCTGGATCCTCTACAAGGACACCTGGTCCCTGTGTCCCAGATAATACATTACTAGTTAGGATTTATGAAGGTGATCCCTGCGGTGACCCAAGGATGATAACAAAGGGTCAGGGAACCATGTCAACAGTGGGTTGTTACCTCTGTTTCCCCATTTAAAAAAATCTGTCAGAGAGACACACATGCTTCAGAAAAATGTTTCCTGAGCAGGTTTGGGAGAGCATTGCAACAGCATAGAAGAAAGAAGACCAATCAAGGGAATGAGTGAAAAGACAACCAGCCGACCTGGTGACTACCTACAGGCTGTGCAGTATGCCCCAGGTTCCCAGCTTTGTGAGCCAGCACCCATGCTGGGGTGATGCAGTTGTCTTTAAGTCATTTCTGCTCCTTAAGAACCCATCACCAATATTCCTGTAAGTCACCCCGATAAAACACATCCATTCACCAAATTGGACTTTGGTGGTACCCATACTTTAGTCTGTCGTGGGCTCCCTGTCTGGGTAAGTAGACGTGTATTCTGTCTTCCCAGGAGAAGTCTTGTCAACAACAGAATGACAAATTTGAAGGCTAAGGCAGTGTAAGGTCATGTGCACCAGAATAAACCAGAAAGTAGTCGGCTTATTGAAAGGCCAAAGTCGTGACAAAAATCAAGCAGACACTCCTGTGGGGGAGCAGGTTCACTATTGGCAATTCTACCAGAGCACCGCCTCCAAGTCTCCGCGTGGCTCCGGTGTATTCTTGCACAACTCCTAGAAACTCTTTCAGATGTCCCCTCTAACATTCACCTCTCTACACCGTGAACTATGAGTCAGAGGCCAGGGGAGGGAGTTGTTTCGAGTGAGCAAAACCTTTCTCTGACCTGAGAAGCTCACCTCTGGGGAGGACAAGTGTACTTGGCCTAAAATGACCCTCCCGTCTATGCTATTTACATCTAGTCCAATGCCTCTCGAACAATCCAACTTAAAGGGCCTTTAAAAAGCATGCTCAGTGATGGGCAGTGAGTCCCAACAATTAAAAGAAGTGATTCTGCAGGACACTAAAGCATGTGGCTCTTGCCACAGGGTGTGTCAGAACAAAGCTTGACACAGTAGGATGACACCATCACACTCTCCTGGCACATGTTTACTGGAACTGAGATCGATGTCCACATCCACATCAATGTTTCCCCATCAGTGTGAGGCAGTCCTCCCTCCTGGAACAGAGAATCATGGAACACAGGAATGTGGCTCGTGTACAACCTGCTTGACATATTTGTTGAGGTTTTGTCTTTACTGTCTATTACAATATTAAGTGTGGCCCCCGAGACCTGGAGACTGCACCCTGCCCCCAAGTTAATTCTGATTGGCGAATAAAGATGTTGACAGCCAATAGCAGGGCAGAAGAGACATAGGTGGGGTTGAGGTTTCGAAGGCTTGGAGAAAGAGGACCATGAGGAAAGGCAGAGGGAAGCCATCATAGAAGATGAACATACAGGAGGAAGAATGAGGAGTTGGCATGGGCTAAGGGCTGAGAGAATGTGGTCCAAAGGGATGCCCAAATGGGCTAAGAGCAGCCCAGATGGAACGTAGTAAATAGTAAGTAATAACTCGGGGTTATTGACAGGAAAGGAGACTCTAACAGCATGGAGGGTAGACAGCTGCCCAGCTAATGTGCTGCTCTCTCTCAGTACAGTAATACAGGCATCAGCAGAAACCCGTGGCTTTCAGCCAGTAGAATCTAGGGAAACCTGGAGCCTTGTTACAGGGTTTGAGCAGTAGGAGGGCAGGCACAAACTGCACATTAGGGAGAAAATTCCAAAAGGAGATGGCTTTCTGGGAGTGGGGAGCTAGGCCATCAGGCTGCCTATGCTTAACTGTCAGGCTCAAGCCTGGGAGTACCTCTGGCAAATGGCTTCAAACTGAACATGAGTCACAGTGTAGTCTGGCTTCTGAAAAGGCTGTGGTTCTCAGTCCCCTTGACTCACACTTATTCTCTGTAGGGCAAGCTTCAACTTGCAGCCACCTATGGATGCTGGACATAGAGGGGACTGTCACAACCAGAGCCCCTTACCAAGCCACATATCCCACACTCCACTCTGGTGGCTTTAGCTCCTGCCGAGGAGACTTCCTATTACAATGGGACCAGATACTCTTGGGAGTGTAGGTCCATAGTTGGGCAGTGTCTGAAACCCAGTCAGACACCTCTGAGCCTTGAAGAAGCTGCCATCCTTTCTCGGGGGGGGGGCAAACTCTCTGCTTTAGTGGTCACAGAAAAAGGTGGGCACTAATTAAGAAGAGAAAGGGAAACTTCAAACTTCCTGAGTTAACAGTTCAGGTTTATCTGTTGGAAAATAATAGCTGGTCTCATGATGTCAGGAAGGGAAAGGGAAATAAGATTCCCCAGCCACTTAGGTAGAGCCTGCTTACTCATCATGCAGCTTATTGTTTAAAATACATCAGCTATTTTCCTGGACTCCCTGTCTTCTAGGTAAGCCATAGCTTCTCAGGGCAGTGAGGATGTGGGATCTGGAAGCAGCCTACGGGTTGCAACACTTCAGATCCAGGTTTGAGCAGCCACTTCACTGGGACCTTAGACAAACTTTTCTGCCTTTCTGTACCTGTTTCCTTCGTGTAAAAGGAGAGATAAATGGACAAACCATGAGGACTGCCTTCCTCTAAAGAGCTGGCCTCCTGACACATTCTCATGTACACTCTATACATGGGCGTAATTGTGTCTCACTTAGGCTGTCTGCTGCTGTGATTAAACACCATGATCAAAAGCAATTTATGGAGGAAAGGATTCGTTTGAGCTTACAACCTTCAGGTCATAGGGTATCATTGAAGGAGACAAGACAAGACAATATACTCAGTCTACCCAAATGCTTTTCTTCCTCTAAAGAACTTGATCATTCATTGACTGTGGGCATCCGAGTGGGTCCAAGCACTAATGTCTATGGGGGGTGGATGACTGACTATATCATTATTATCATTATCCACAGAAGAGGAATTGGAATCTCAAGAGTCTACATCAGTCTCTTAGGTTGGACAATGCAACTGACATTTTAGCTGCATTCTTGCCCCTGCCCACAAATTAACTGTTACTAATAGACATGCCAATGTGTAAAAAAGAGTGAGTGTCAGCATGAGCCCTGTCTAAGCATATATATCCCCACAGGTCCAATAGTGGCATGAATGATACAGTAGTAACCAATCGTTTTCTGATTGGCTCTAAGGCCAACTCCTTGAGGTAGAATCCACCCCTGAGAGTGATAAACTAATCAAGAACCTGCAGCTAAGTAAGTCTCGGGCCTTGGGGGAGCAACCAATTCTATTCTTTGCTAAGTAATCATAGTATATATGACTACAAATGACTTACTAATAGATCAGTGTACCTCTCAATCAAATCAGTGTAATCTCATCAGTAAATGGTAGTTAGCACAGAGACCTTCAAATTGATTAGTCTACAGAGAACTACAGACTTAGAATGTGCAAGTCACATCCCCTGCCCCCTAGTAACTAACATTCCTAGTGGCTCTTCATGGAAAAGGGTTTAGAAAGATTTAAAGTCACAGAGGTGGTCAATAATTTCAAGGAAACAATATTTTCCAGACATAAAGAAACCAGGCAGTTACAAGGATGAATTCACAGTGATTGTGATGCATGCACAAGGTCTGCACAGGCTTCAGACAAGCAAAAAATCCCAGCACGAAACTGGAGAGGTGAGCAAGAAATCCCACCCTAGCTGAGGAGCTGCTGCCATCTGACAGCTTCTTTGGGAAGGAAAGGCTTTTAATGGTGTGACCCCTAGTAGGTCAACCACTCTTCAGGGAAGGCTGCATTCCCCAGTTTTAGGGAAGCAAACTGAACTTAATCAGGGGGTGCAGGGGACTAGTCAGAGTTGGGTGGGTAGGAACGTGAGTGAGGTGGATATGGAAGTTGTTGGAGAGGTGAATATGATCAATATACATTTTGTGAAATTCTCAAAGGATTTAGAAAAGTAGTATTCATTTTTTAAAAGCAATATGCAAAGTTGTCACAAGTTTCCGAAGCCTGGTATTGAGACTCTGATTCTTGGAATCTGCACAGAGAAGCACATTCCTGAATGGTGCTTCTCAGTGAGCTGAGATTGCTCTCCAGGATGAGTCTTGGGGAGGCAGGAGGCAGCCACTGGGAACTGATGCGCTGATAACTGTGGTGCAATCTACAAGCTCACAAGGTGAAATCTAGGAGGAAGTCTCCATTTCCAGAGGGATGCTTGCCAGCTACAAAGAAATGGCTGAAACAGGGAGTCCACACAGGAAAGGCTCTGAAAGACATGAGCTCCTGGCTGCTGTGTTCTCACGCAAAGCTTTAATAATTAAGAGATCTTGGCAGAAATCCCAGTGAGCTCATGAGACCAGAGGGTCCCAGCCTGGTGGCTCTGGTGACTCCAGCCTGGTGACTCCAGACTGGTGGCTCTGGAGTGAGAGTGTCTCCTTCAGAGGCTGAACTAGAAGCCACATCTACTTCCAGGACCAAGAATGAAATCTATCACTGACAGTCTTTTCCCGAGTTGAAAATTCCCACTTTGTTACCTACTAACTGAGCAACCTCAGGGAAATAAATCACATAACCTTTCTAGGCCACAAGAAATAGTAGCTAATAATCTCTTTGTCATTGGAAAGTGATTGCCTCCTTATGGGATAATTATGCTTATCTATTTTGATATAGCACCAGGGTAGACAGACTCTGTCTATAGAGCCCAAAGGCAAATACGCTAGACATATGTGAATTAAGAAGTATATTTTATATGCATAATTATATATGCAATATGCCATATATGTAATGATCAATTGGCCCTTTTATCCAAATTCTGCATCTGCAGATTCATCAATATCATATTTTAAAATATTAGAAAAAAGGTCTTGGCATGTATCTCGGTGTCAAGCACCTGCTTAGCATCTACAAGAGACCCTGGGTTCAATTCCCACAGCCAGAAAAACATTGATGGAAAAACTGTACCTGTACAAGATATGTATAGATAATTTTTTCTTCTCATTTCTTAAACATGGTTATTTATACAGCATTATATCATCTTACATAGTATAAAGATTCAGGAGATGTTTGAAATTGTATGAGAAGATATATAGATATAGATACAGATACACATACACATATACATGAGAGAGATAGAGATAAAGAGAGAGATGATGCAGATGTAGATGTAAATATAGATGACATAGACATAGGTATAGAGATAGATAAATGATATTGATATAGATATAAATGTGTGTGTATGTGTGTGTGCTATAGCATTAATAAACCACTTCACCTAAGGGCTTTGAACATGTGCGGTTTGGGTCCTGAGAAAGAGGTTCTGGAGAAAACACCATGTTATATATCCAAATATATATTTTTATATATAATATATATTATATATATGTATTAGGTTATATGCATGATATATATGTGTGTGTGTGTATATATACCATACATAATGTCTATATACATATATGTGTATATGTGTGTATATATATGTGTTTATATATATACACAAAGGAACCTATGAAATATATATATATATTTTTTTTTTTTTTAAACAAGAGAAAACACTCCAGCCCACCTGCCCTGACTGCTTATAGGCCTCCTTATTCTTTGGACAGCTGACTAGAAGTAAGGAAGCAGAGTTACCACTTTCCAGACTGATATTCTTAAGTGAACAGTTGCAGCAGGTTGGTAGGGGTCCCCAACGTAGGGAGTATTCCTCGGGAACTTCAAACAGGGGTAAGAAAAGTCCTCTGGCAGGAAAATCAAGTGCAGGGTGTTGAGTGGGTATTTCTATAGGGTCTTCTCTTATGGGGCTGTAAACACCATCTCCTCCTCCCTTCTCCTGGAGTCCCAGCAAACCAAGGTAAAATTCCACCAAAGTTTATTTGGAAAACTCCTAAGTGTGTTGAGCTTTTTTACAGAGCAATGTGTAAATGGATAGGAGTGCTTGTGGCCTTAGAACAGCCATGCTGGAAGGTCTGTAACCAACATGGAAGAGGATTCCACCATAGCTGTGTAGATGGCATTCTCTCCTGTGATTCTTCTTCACCTACATCCTCTACAGCGATGGTTCTCAACCTTCCTTATGCTGTGACACTTCAGTACAATTCCTCGTCCTGTGGTGATCCCCAACAATAACATTATCGTTGTTGCTACTTTATAACTGCAATTTTTCTACTGTTAGGAATCACAATATAAATATTTTTGGAGGTAGAAGTTTGCCAAAGGAGTCACAACCCATGGGTTGAGAAAAGCTGCTCTATTCCTTCTCAGAGAGTCCACAGCCTCTTGCAATTAGGGAAGAATTGCATGCAACTGCTTGAGGAAGTGGTCTGAACACTCTGGTAAGGATCTGTGACCCTCCACACCCCCCCTTTCAAGAGGGAATGTCAACAGTCAACAAACACGGCTGTGGTGATCTCTCAAGAGTAAGTCCAGTAGAATACCTGAAGACAGTGCAAGTTTGGCTCTGAGTATGTATAGTCCTACCTGTAGAGGAGTAGGGAACAGGAATTTCAGGTTGTGCCTAAGCTCTTGAGTCATGCAACCAATCTCAAAGACATAAGAATGGAAGCTAGTTCACATTGACTTTGCCAGCCTGGAGAGAATTCCAGGGAGTCACAGGTCAGGTCGTTTATTAACAGCATGTTTAAACACAATAGAATTTGGGGAGGAAGTTTCCAAGCAACAATCATTCCAATTCAATTGCAAATAAAGATTAAGTATGACTACACAGAAACTCCCTGCAAAGTCCATGTGACCATGAAAGTGGATTCTAAAGCTAAAAGTCCTAGAACTAATGTTCTCTCGGACATAGGTCGGCAGGCTATAAAGCCCATGTGACATCTCCCACAAGGATGGGACCTACTAACTGAGAGCTAAAGACAGAATTCTAGGAGGAGCATCTGGGATAATCATTATGGGGGTGAGGGTAGGTGCTACCTCAACAGATAGCAAAAGTTCACCAGGTCATTAATAATATCAATTCTCAGCCTTCTGGGTGGAAAACAAGCATTTCCTCCCTTAAGGAAACACCCCAGCATGATTAACATTCCTGGTTGCCCTAGTGATCTGTGGTCGCAAGACCTTTGTGCCCCCAACAGTTACCTCCCGCCAACAATCTGTTTGCTAACCCTCCATGTAGCATGAGTGGCCTGAATGTGACCCTGATCTGCAAGCAGAGTGATAGAAAGCAGTCCCTCTGTGCACCTAGAGCATAACTCACGAATGCCTTGTAAGAAGAGCTCAAGGTCAGGGCACTGCCGACATTTGTCTAAAATTAAACAAGTATACCCACTGGTCTCTTCCATGCTACTTACAGGTACCAAACTCAGTACCCAGACTTCCCCCTTCTTCCTTCAGAGTCTGGCCTGCTGAGTCTCCCATACCTCCCCATTTAAGCCTTTTGTGCAAAGCACCAAATCTAGCGTAGGTCCCACATCCAGTGACCTAGATTTGTCTGGCCACCCAAGCCAGTGCAGCCTAAGACCATCCACATATCCTTTCTGCACAGTTTCCAGACACCCCACTTGGTGTCTGGACCTTCCATATCCTTCTCCAGAGTCTTGGGGAATCAGACTGTCTTACTCAGGGTTTCTATTGCTGTGATGAAACACTATGATCAAAAGCAAGTCAGGGAGGAAAGACTCACACTTTTGACACACACTTCCACACTGAAGGAAGTCAGGACAGGAACTCAAACAGGGCAGGACCCTAGAGACAGGAGCTGATGCAGAGGCCATAGCAGGGTACTGCTTACTGGTTTACTCCTCATGGCTTGCTTAGCCTGATTTCTAATAGAACCCAGGACACCAGCCTAGGGATGGTACCACCCACAATGTGCTGGGCCCTCCCCCATCAATCTCTAATTAAGAAAATATTCTACAGGCTTGTCTACAGCCTAGAGCTTATGAAGACATTTTCTTTAATTATGGTTCTCTCCTCTCAAATAACATTAGTTTGTGTCAAATTGGCATAAAACTATCCAATACAGGCTGGAAAGATGGCTCAGTGGTTAAGAGCACTGACTGCCTTTCCAGAGGTCCTGAGTTCAGTTCCTAGCAACCACATGATGGCTGACAACTGTCCATAAGGGAATCTGATGCCCTCTTCTGGTGTGTCTGAAGAAAGCACCAGTGTACTCACATACATTAAATAAATAGATAAATAAATAAATAATCTTTTTTAAAAAATAATTGGCCATGCTTTAAAATAATAAATAAAATAAATAAATAAATACTACCACGCACACTCCTTGACATATCTGCTCTTTCTCCTTTCTCCTGAATCTGCTAGATCTAGTCAGGTCCCACATGCCCAGTCAAGCCAACCCTTCCTTCATTACAAAGGAGCTCTAAGCTCTGGCCAGGACCATCCCTACCTAACTCACAACCCACAGGACTCACTCATGCCTTATGCAACCTTTAGAGCCAACCAGATCTACCCCCACATTCCAGGCTTGGAGCAGGAAGCATACTCTATATACCAACCCAGTTCCCTCTGCCCACCTGACTTTCTTCCATCCAAGCCTTTTCTAACCTCTAGGCCAAACCTGCCTTCATAGCCTCTCTTCTGCCTCAAACTACTCTGTTCCTAACAAAAGAAGTCACTATGCCCAGATTCCATCACAAAAATAGCAACAATATAAAAGATGAAGCTAGTGTCTTCTCTCTAGAACCCATCAGTCCTGTAGAAATGTTTGACCGTGAGAATTACCTAGATGAAACCCAGGACAAAAATTTTAAAAGAACAAGCACGAATTTAATCCAAGAACGCAAAGAGTTTAAAGAAAATGCAAAAAAAACAGCTCAATGAAATTAAGGGGATAGAGCTTAAGGAGACTAAATGCCTGTGGTGCTCAAGAAACACAAACATGGGCTGGAGGGGTTAAGAGCACAGACTGCTCTTCCAGAGGTCCTGAGTTCAATTCCCAGCAACCACATGGTGGCTCACAACCATCTGTAATGGAATCTGATGCCCTCTTCTAGTGTATCCAAAGAGAGCAATGGTGTACTCACATAAAATAAATAAATTTTTTTTAAAAAGAAAATAAACACAAACATGAGACAGTCCAAGGCTTGAAACTGGAACTCAGTCAGGAGATACATGCATTGAAAGAGACTCAAACTGGAATGAAGATATAATAAGAAAACTCAATAACTTAACTAGAGAACTCAGTGGAATCCCTTACAAGTAGAATGAACCAAGCAGAAGAAGGAATATCAGGAGCCTGAAGATAAAGAAGAAAACCTCTGTCAAATAAGCAAAAAATTTAAAAAAAAAAAAATAGAAAAGAAACACACAGGAAGTGTGCAATACTATGAAAAACAAACCCAAGTCAATGCCATAGACCAGAATTCAACAACAAAACTTCTCCAAACTAAGGAAAGACACACCCAAGCAAATTATAAGAATCACAAGAACACCAAATAGACCAGACCTGAAAAGAAAATCCCCATAGCACTGCCTTGTGTGGCCTTAGTGGGGGGAGAATGCACTTAGCCCTGCAAAGACTTGATGTGCAAAGGTGGGGGTATATCCAGGGAACCCCACCTACTCAGAGGAGAAGGGGAAGGAGGGGAAGGACTGTGGGAGGGATGACCAGAAAGCGGGCACCAACATATAAAGTGAATAAGTAATCCCACAGAATAGCACAGTTATAACATTAAGTATGCATTTATTTTTAAAAGTATACTGAAAGCTGCAAGAAAAAATATATAAGACACATATAAAGGATATCCCAACAGAATATTGGGATGATTTCTAACAGAAACTTTGAAAGCCAGGAGAGCCTGGAGCAATGTATTCTAAGTCCTAAAAGACTATGATGGCCAGCCTATACTAATATACCCAGCAAAACTATCGGCTATAATTTAAGGAGAAAGTAAAACTTTCCACAACATAAACAGAATGAAAATTTTATATCCAGCAAACTAAAACTAAAGAAAATGGAGGAAACAATATTTTAGGCTAAAAAGGGGATTGAGTATAACAGAGAGACTGCAGAAAGAAATAAACAGTCATAATTATTAAAAACATAAAATACCACTGAGAACACAAACAACACCACCTAAATTCAACAACATGTGGCCACAATTAACACTCACATTTCAGTAATAAGTTTAAACATCAATGGCTTCAAGATTCTCCAGTCAAAAGATAACATTTAAAACAATCTACATTATGACCCAGCTGTACTAGTCTATGCATACACCAAAGGAGTTGACTTCCTCCTCCTCAGATGCTTGCTAGGCCATGTTCATCGCTGCTCTAGCCACAATAGCAAGGAAATGGAAACATTGTAAATGTCCTTCCACCAATGGAAACATTGTAAATGTCCTTCCACCAATGAATGGCTAATGAAAATGTGCTACATATACACCCTGGGATACTATTCAGCAGTGAAGAAAAACAAAATAGTAACTCTACAGATAAATGGATGGAACTGAAAATGTGTTGAGTGGGATGACCCAGACCAAAGAGAGCACTACCCCCAGATCTTCAGATGTGTGTACATAACCTGGAGGAACTGCAAAAAGCAGACAAGCAAAGCAGGATGGTTGCCAGAACAGGGGAAGTTAGTGGCCAATGGAGAGGAGAAAGCAGAGTACACGTGAGGGCATGATTAGGGTGGTCAAGGAGTTAAGGTTAGGGTGCCCCCTAACTTTAACTAAAGTAGCTTCATATTTTCTTTTTTATATTTTGAGGCAGTGAAGAAAGTTCTTCTGACCTAACAGAACCAAATTCTAGATCATTAGACAACAAAAAATAAATATATTTATTTTGTCCAAATCATTTTCAACTTGGAAAAAAATCTAAAATTCCCGTGAAAACACAGGAATGCAATGAGGTAATCAGGCCTCGGTGTCTCCTCCACTTGCTGTCCCTTTATGTCACTGTCACGCCACTGGGTGGGCGGGTTCTTCTCCATCTCTCTTCTCTTCCTGCTTCTTCGTGATCTCCTGTTACAGGAACTTTATGTACTGTATCTCACTCTATTCTCTCAAAGGTCAAATTTATGACGATTTAATTAACTTCTCTGTCTCTTATTCCCTGCCCCTTGTCTCTCTGGGGCAAATAACTCTCCTTTGTGCTTTGGTCTTGGGGTGTCCTGAACCAACTCCGAGGTTCCCTATCATGACCCCTATTAGATAATGAAGGGATCTGAATATCCCCAACCTCACACTCAGCTGGTATTCAATACCAAGGAGAGAGAACCCACTCACAAGGAAGAGGCCCAGAAAGTTTTGTGTAAAAACAACAGATTCAAAATTTTATAATGTAACCTTGTATATTTCTGAGAGGTACGCACATGGGAAGCTATAGGGAAGCAATGGGGAAGCCACCGGCAGCTAGAAGCCAGAAGACCATGTCTATATCACTGTCCTCAGTCCACCTGTTTATAGGTTGACACTGACATGAAGCCAAGAACCAGTTCCCGCCAAACTTCCAGTAAACAAGGCTGCCTTTCTGTCACAAAGAACAGAACTTCAAAGACCTTTTTGGAAGGGAAAACTGATAATGGACTTTTGAGGGAGGTCAATGTCACTTAAAAGGATATCAAAGGACATTTGAAAACACAAGAGACACTGTTTGTTCCTAAGCAGACAGGGGTGTGGGACCTGGAAGATCTGCTGAAAGATACAGACCTGTATTAAGGGCAGAAAAGGCCTCAGATCTTTATTTTAGATGAGGTCTAAACCTCAGGGTATATGAATGAGAGTTTCACTAATAACAGAGCCCTGAATTCCTAAGGACCTGAAGAGAAATCCCAAACTCAATCTGGGTAAAAAGATATCTATGGTTACAACAACCCAAGAAGTCAGTCTTAGACTCCAGCTAGCATAAGACACTTAGTGGTTCAAAAGTCACCTCAGCCTTATCACTACCAAGGCTGTCCCCCAACACAGCCAGAGGCTGCCCCCCACCTCAGTCAGAGGCTGCTTCCACCTCAGTCAGAGGCTGTCCCCCAACGCAGTCAGAGGCTGTCCCCTACCTCAGTCAGAGGCTGTCCCCCACCTCACTCAGAGGCTGCCCCCCACCTCAGTCAGAGGCTGTCCCCCAACGCAGTCAGAGGCTGTCCCCCACCTCAGTCAGAGGCTGTCCCCCAACACAGCCAGAGGCTGTCCCCCACCTCAGTCAGAGGCTGCCCCCCACCTCAGTCAGAGGCTGTCCCCCAACACAGACAGAGGCTGCCCCCCACCTCAGTCAGAGGCTGTCCCCCAACGCAGTCAGAGGCTGCCCCCCACCTCAGTCAGAGCCTGTCCCCCACTTCAGTCAGAGGCTGCTCCCCACCTCAGTCAGAGGCTGTCCCCCACCTCAGTCAGAGGCTGTCCCCCACCTCAGTCAGAGGCTGCCCATCAGTCAGAGGCTATTCCCCAACACAGACAGAGGCTGCCTCCCACCTCAGTCAGAGGCTGCCCCCCACCTCAGTCAGAGGCTGCTCCCCACCTCAGTCAACGGCTGCCCCCACCCCAGAGAGAGAGTGTGGCTCCAATAATGGAGGCATCAGATTATTCATTTTTCTGCCAATCATCTTTATTTTCTCTTGTCTTCAAAGGATAAACCTTGAAGAATGGGGAATTTCACCTAACAGCATTCATAGAGCTCTCCATACAATCCAGAGAAAGTGAGGGTAACTTGCCTCCTTGTGGAGGGGCTCTCTTTAGCAGAGTGATACCCCATGATGCCAATCCCCTCTTCTCGGAAGAGGAAAAGCAAGCACCTACCTCAGAGTCTGTGTGAACAGCCCTTCCTCAGAAGCCACAGTGGCAAGTGTGGCAAGAATGCTAACAGGGACAGGTCTGCCCAGACACCAGCGACAGCCCACAGAGACACCAGCAAGGGCCTTGGGATCTCCCAAGGATGCATTTGAAGCGTCTCATTCCCACTTACTTTTGAACTTTGGGTTCTTTTCCATAATGGCAGACTCCTAAACACTCCTCCCAGGAGTGCACTGTTGTCCTCCAGAAGGTCCAGCATGGGAGAGATAAAAATGATCTCAATGGCTTCCCAACATGGTGGCCCATCAGGACTAAACTACCGTTCTTGTCCATGCTATCCAAAGTGAGAGGCTTCTGATGCTCAGACAGACTCATACTGTTGGGACCACCAGATGAATGAGGGCATGCCACCACAGCATCATCCACCAGATATGACCATCCCCTTGGTTCTAGGGACTAGAGCAGAACACGGCACATGGGCTGCGTTCTTTTAGCCAGATGTATTAGGGAGAATTTTCTATTCTCGTGTGGGTTGCTGTGTAAACATAAAGTATAGCTTGAGCTACCATGACCATTGGGCCTACCATTTGAAGAGAAGCTGCTGAAGAGACATCAAGATGTGACCAACAGTGACCCTGAACCTAGACATGCCAGAGCTGTTCTGCCTGTGAATCTCCTGCTCTAGTTGAGGTCGTTAAAATAAAACCTTTGCTAGTGTGAATATTTAGTTAGGAGGGTTTATAACTCTACTTGGAGTTGTATCAAAATTTACATATTTATTCCTCTGTAGATTCTGACTCCTCTGAAGAAAAAGGTACAGAAAATGCCTAAGTGAAAACAACATGAAATATTGCTTTTCTAAATATGTTAATAAGAAAGTTGCTTGCTCATTGGATCCAAATTTAAAGTCCAACCTTAGCAAAACAACAAAATCAGAACCTTTACAAAAACTTTCTCCTTTTTTTCTAGGCTAAATATTATCCAAAAGAAACAACCCCAAAGGAGGGAATGTTCAGTGGGCCCACAGCATCTTCCTTGCACAAAGAGAAGCACAGTTACGCTGTGGTATTAAAACCCACAAAAGTGCTTTTAAGAAGCTGAAGGCAAAGATTCTCTGGAAATTCTAATTGCTGCTACAGACTCTCTGGTTTGGGATGCCAATCCATGATTCTGGGCCATGGCTCCTGAGCACAGGCCTAGATTCTCAAGCCATTCCCAACTTAATCTGAAGCCCCTAGAAGGAGCCATGGCTATGGCTGGTCTGACTGCGAGCCGGACATGGGTTAATAATAGCCTCACACTGCAGACAGACACACAGAGGTACTGTTCATTTCCTGCCCACAGTCAACCCCTTTCAGTGAAGGAGAACAAACCTGTGCTTCACGTAGTGTTCTGTCTGATTTCCTGTGACTTTCACACAGAGGACACAGGCCCGTGCAGCAGGTATAGGGCTGTGATTTCTGGTCTCTGCACTCTTAGACTGGACTCAGGCCTGAGAGTCACTCTGCACTGAGATGCTACCACCAGGCCCTCTTGGATTTGTTAGAATCACTTATAAACTCTCACTTCACAAAACAGAATTGCAGGCCTAGATAGAGATGGTGGTGTGCTCAAGGTCACATGGGCATTATCCAGTGACAAAGCACAGACTGGAGCATGGCACTGCCCTGCAGAGCGTGGTGCCTCCAAATTTTCTGTAAGACTAGCGCCCATTAAGTCACCTACCCTTGGGGAATCCTACCGTGGCAGCTGTATGGGTTCAATGACCATGAACAAGCCAGGTTTGCTCACCCTGGCATCCCTCAGTTCTAAAATACCATTATAATTGCAAACGTCAAGTGTTTTATTCTTCTGGCAGCTCCAGAGATCTGAGGACATGGTTTCCATACAGTGTATCCCTCAAAATCGGAAGCCTGGTCTCCAGGGTGGCGGTAGCCACTGATAGGGAAACTTTAGAAGGCAGAGCCTGGTGGGAAGTCTTTTAAGGACTAAGAGGGCCTCACTGGTAGTTTGTTCTCAGAGTGTTGCCATTGGAAACTGAAGCCCGTCTCTGCCCCGGTCTCTGGATTCCCAATCTGGGTGCAATCACTCGCCAACATGTCTTCCTGCCATTGCCACCCGACATGGAGTAACACGGCTGCCGAGGGAGCTCTTGTCAGGACCTGTGCCATGCCATGTGGACTTCTAGCTTCTCAGACTGTGAGCTAGAGTCTTTTTCTTTATAAGGTTAGCCTGCCTGTGGCATTTTGTTACAATGATGCAAAGCTGACTGAGACTGTCCTGGATACATCTGGTGGGGGCGGGGAGGGGCAACATTGCTATCTCTCAGAGCATGAGTGCAGACCAGCCAAATTTGAAAATTTCCTTCCGGGATTTCTGCCCACTATCAGGAGCTTTTAAGTAGCTATAAGCTTATAGTTGGGGTGGGGGTGGAGGAGGGAGAGAAACCAAGAAACACATCAAGGCTTCATGTGAAAAACTAAGGAAGTCAGGGTTGGAGAACTCAGCTGGCCAAAAGCAACTTGTGAGCGTTGTGGTCTGAGCTAAATGTCTCCCATAGGCTCATCCATGTGAAACTTGGTCTCTGCTGGTGGTCCTGTTTTGAAAGGTTGTAGAACCTTTGAGAAGTCGACCAGCACTAGAGCAAGTGGGTTATTGAGGCGAGCCACAGTTTCATAGGCCAGACCCACTTCCTGTCTATCCTTTACTTCCTGACTGCACACGCAGTGTGAACGTGCAACCTCCTGCTGCATGTTCCTGCTATCATAACCTCTTCAATATGAGACAGACTGTGTCTGTATCCCCTCAGATAGTCAGAAAGAAGCCTTCCATTGCTTGACGTTACTTTGTCAACATACTGCCGCAGAGAAAGGAAGAATGCAGAATGCACAGGGAGGGACATAAGGCTCAAGTGGCCCTCTGTGCTTAGCATCAAGGAGGGGGAAGAAATGAAACTTCAGTCTCTATGGGATGCAGGTTCTTGTTAGAGCCTGCTGAGGCAGATGGAGAAAGCAGAACAATTCTGAAGGTCTGAGCTATACAACCTTTGCAAGGGTCCAAGGATCTTTCTTCACCCAGTTCCTCAAATTCTCCAGAAGAGTCTCACTAAGTCCTCGGTCAAATAGGCTCTTTCCATGAAAGTGGGCAAAGGCAGGTTTGGAGGGGCAGCTCGGAATACTGTCACCACGACAGCAAACGACATGTCCCGTTGTAACCATCAAAATCTACACATGAGTGTTTGAGCATGCAACCATCTCTGAGGCCACACCAAGTGATCTGAGTTGCAGACTCCAAAGACTTAAACAAGAGAGGACACGAGGTGGCTTGTGGTTGTCTGAGACCTCAGAGATGGAGCTGCAGAGGTGGCTCAGAGGTTAGAGCACTAGCTGCTCTTATAGAGGAGCTAAGTTCAACTGCCAGCACTCATACAGCGACTCACAAGCATCTCTACCTCCAATCGCAGGGATCTTATACCCTTGTCTGGCCTCTGCGTGTGGTACACAGACATGCATGCAAGCAAGACACCCATAAACATGAAAGAAAAAAGACCTCACACTGGAGATCAGTTAAGCACTGAGACCTTGTATGATCCATGCGGATAGGAACACTAACCCCTCTCTCTTGTCTCGTCTGTATTAAGAATTAAGTATTACTTCTGTAGTTTGTTTGCTCTCCCTTTCAGATGCCTAGGACATTTCTTTTAATTTTTCTGAATAATAATTGTCCTAGAAAAATAGTAATACAATGATCAACACAAGAAACGTGCCTTAAAAATCTGCCTCTGTTAGTAGCTGGAAGAACAAAGTAAAGCCATGAGCACTGAGGTCCCGTCCATTTCAAAGTGGGGGAAAAAACCACAAACTTGTGACTTTGCATGTCCATGTCACTGCTGCATGCACAGACACACACAGACAGACAGATGCACAAATTAACCCTCACAACTGGCCAGTCAATCATAGCAGCTTCATAAAGCCCATGTCACAGCAGACGTACTGGAAAACTAATAACTACCCAAGAGATGACAGCATCAATAAAGACATTAAAGATGGTCAGCCCTGGAGTCTCACTCCCTCCCCTCACTTCAGTAGCTTCCCTAGAAGCTGGCTCCACTGTTCTGAAGTGATTTGATCGAATATGCAGCCACCACCCCTGTGACCTCTGTAAATCCTCCCCTCCTCATTCAATGTCACTCCCAACCAGAGGACAGCCACCTTTACAAGGCCACATGGTTCCCTGTCCCCAATTATATGTTTTACAAATGTGGAGCCTCTCTTTAGGGACCATATGCCATGGCACATATTGACACTTGACGATGAACATTCCAGGGACTGTGTGGCTATGCTGTTTGTCTTTATCACAACTCTGAACGTCGCCAGAGGGCAGTCCTTTGAGCACTTCATTCTGCCTTATGGACTTATCTTTGTTTATCTGATGGACTGTTCAATGAACCGTCACTGTCACTTCTTCCAGCAGCTCCTCTGTGTTTTAAAGGAGCTAGCTTTAATCGTCTCTGTATTGGGAAGCCGAATGAATGAATGCCAGGGGATGAATAGGCTCCTTACAGAGAACCAGACAGTGCTTCCTCTGTGAAGAAACCCAAGAGTCAGGAGAGAGACAAACATCCCTCAGAAACCGCAGCCTTTGGAGCAACTGCAGCTGAGAGGATTTGGGAACACGGAGCACAGCAAAGGAGAGAGCTGTGCACCAGCAGGAGTTTTCTTACCAGACAGATGAGTTCTAAAAGATGTCTCTGGATATAGATGCTTGTCTTTCTGAGGTATGGAGAATGCTGTAGCATCCTCTTGACTTTCTAAAGGCTGCTCTTGCTCCAGCCATTGCACTTGCTACTTCTGAAGGATGTTCTCAATGACAGCCTGTTGTTAAGCAATCACTTGTCCCCTTGACTGGGATGTTGTTGAAAATTTAGAAACATCCAACATTGGCCACTAAGATTCCTTTGGATATATATTCCATCCTTCATGATTTTCTTTTTAGCCTTCACTACAGGCTAGTGCTTGGTTAGGAATGCATGTCCCCAATTCCCACACAGGTTGTGGGGATGCACACAATTGCTTGTTTGTGCAACAGGTTCTCTGCCCACTAAGCACCCTCTCTACCCTATCCCCACTTCTGTCTTTAGAAATAAAGTTTAATGGGAAAACAGTCATGAACTGATACTTACATGTGGCTATCTTCAAGCTGTTACAGCCAAACTGAGTAGTTCTAGAGGAGACCTTATGGTCAGAGATGACAGATATTCAATATCTAACCTTTCAACATAAGAGTTTGCCAAGTGGATGGTGATGGTAGTTCCCTTCCAAGGGTTTTACTTGCAAGGTCTCATTCCATCGTCTCTCAGAACTTTCAAATTATCCAATAAAATCATGGCGATTTCATAGATAAGGAAAGAAAGGGACTTCTCCAATATCAACAATACAAATAGGCTAGAACTTTAGCCGAGAACCACACTTACCGGGGCTTTATCACACTACCATGACATGCCGTGGGTATTAGTTCCTGCTCCCGGTGGTGCTTTAGATGCTTAGGTAACCCCATAGTCACTGGCACAAGCCAATCACAAAGCAATCAGGTTGTATGGAATTCTTGAGTTAGAATTCAATGAGCTGCCCATGGGAACTTAGCCATCTCTTATCTTCAACCAAGTTGAGGTTCTGGCTTCAAATCAAGATTCTCTGAAGACCCCGAAGCCTTTAGCCACAATATAGCTGTATCTAGAGAGATACACTGCGTAGGCCCTCTGAGTGTTCAGACTCCTTCTTCCTAGATTCTTCAAACCACAATCCTGCTGTGTTACTTGGCTATTTTTTTTGTTTTACTTTCCAACTTGACAAAAGCCATGGTCATCTGAGAAGAGGAAACTCCCACTGAGAAAATGCCTTCACCACCTTGGCCCATAGGCAAGTCTGTGAGGAAAATTCTTGATTAGTGATCAATGTGACAGATCCCAGTCCACTGTGGGGATTCCACTCCTGGGATGGTGGTCCTAAGTTCTTTAAGAAAGCAAGCTAAGTAAGCCATAGAGAGCAAGCTAATAATTGATGCTCCTCCTCCGCTTCTGCATGAGCTCCTTCCTCCATGTTCCTGTCTTGACTTCTTGCCCTGAACTCCCTTCAGGATGGACTATAAGCTGTAAGAATACTCTTTGTTCCCTGCGTTCCTTTGAGGCATAGTGTTTACTGAAGCAATCGAAAAACAAATGTGGGAGGACTGAACTTTGCCTGAGAACACACAGCCACAACAAGGACAGTGCTTCCCATACAGACCCAATTTGATCTGTGCTGCATAACTGGATGTTGACAATAACCCCTAATACATTTTATTCCTTCTAAAAAGAGAAATGACAAACTAGTTGAGCTTTTTGGCTTTGGTAACGTGAATCTTTCTATCCTGAAGTGTTTCAGGACACTAAAGAATGCAAATCAGCTAGTCATCAACATTGGATCTCAAAGTATTGGCTGATGTCCACCTCCAGCAAGAGGAGAGTGTCAGTTCATAGAAGACTGAAGAAGTCCTGATCAAACAAGCTGCTAACATCAATCAGCCGTTTTCCTGAATCTCGTTTTTTTTTTAACTTGACTTAAAAGCCTGTATGATTTCACTTGTCCCCACAGGGGATCTGCCACATCTGTTGTATCCGGAAGTAATGCTCTGCCTTTCTGCTTTCCCAGGTTCCAACAAGGAGTGATTTGTGACTGTCCCTCTAAATGCTTGCTGTATTAGCTATGGGAAACAGTCATTCCCAGGGTGAAAAGTACTTTGCAGGTGCTCACTTAAAACATCTCAAATGGAAAACAGTCATAAATACAAACAAGCAACTTCCTGGAGTATTCTAATCTTAAAAAGTCGCCCTGAGATATTTAAAGGGTCTCCAACTCAAATCACTGCTCTGCAAGTCAGAAACGTGGCATTCTATAGCAATATTTATTATATTGCTAATATATAACAGTCCTGGTGGCAGCTCATTCCTCACTACCCTCCCCAATGGGTTCCCGAATGAAAGACACACACAGCCTTCATATTTTGATATGCCTTAATCAGTTCAAGGGCTAGGCCACTTCCTAACCTCCACGTGGCTAATCCATCCCCTGAGTTATTACTTACTATCCTGGCTGATCCACTCTCCCCTGGCTCCCACACGGTAGCTATGCTCTCTGTCCTGTACCTTCTCAGGTGTGGCATCTCTCCTCCCCTACTTCCTCTCCCTCACTAGGGAATTCTAAAAGTCACACCTCTGTCTGCCCTGTCTAGCCATCGGCTGCTGGCAACTTTATTTATCAGAACCAACTGGGGTCAGGATCTCTCAGTGTCTTACACGCAGACGTGCATTTTTGTGCAAACAGTTTTGGGGATACAAACTAACATAAGAATATAAGCAGCATTAGAGGCCCACAGTGCCGTGTTGTTGTGACTAAGGTTACAGAGGATCCTTAACCAGAGCAGGAGAAATCTAGCCCATTCATCTAAACGTAAAGGAAATGCATGCAGTTGATTAAAACTCTGTGAAATGTACTAGTGTACCCAACCCAGAAACTCCAATCTTCCAGTTTCCTTTGTGTTGCTCTGATAAATGCCCTGACACAGAGCAACTTAGAGGAGAAAGGACTTGCAGTTTCCACTCACGATCCATCATAGCATGGAAGTCAGTGGTGGGAGCTTGAAGCAGCTGCTCACACCACGTGCATAATGTGTAACAGGAAGCATTGTCTCACATCACTTCCATAGTGTGGAGCAGGAAGCAGTGGTTCACACCACATTCCTAGTGTGGAGCAGGAAGCAGTGGCTCACACCACATTCACAGTGTGGAGCAGGAAGCAGTGGCTCACACCACATTCATAGTGTGGAGCAGGAAGCAGTGGCTCACACCACATTCATAGTGTGGAGCAGGAAGCAGTGTCTCACACCACATCCATAGTGAAGCAGGAGGCAGTGTCTCACATCACACCCATAGTGTAGAGCAGGAAAGCAGCTGCTCACACCATATCTACAATGCAGAGCAGGAAGCAGTGACTCACACCATGTCCACTGGGCAGAGCAGGAAAATAAATGAAAGCATGCCTGCTCCCTTGCTCACTTCCTTTTGCTCAGCTTGAATCCTTCACTCCTATATAGTCCAGCTTCCCTGCCTAGGGAATGGTGCCACCAGCAGTGGGCTGAGTTGCTATACATTTAGATTCACAAGGACTATTATAGTGATTCTTGGCTTAAGTTTGTTTCTGTACTTTGGTGACAAAACATGACCCAAAGCTACTTAGGTGCTAAGTAACTATAGCCTAACATGGTATATAAATAAGCTGTAAACCAATTTAGAAGTATAACAAAAAAATTCAGCTGAATCTTGCTCAGTCACAGCAGTAAAATCTACAGCAGTCTGACTGTTGCTACATAAGGCAAATAAATGGTGACTACAACCCAAAGCAGTTGTTTCATCCATCTGTTGCTTTTCTCTGGCTCTATTTATGACTTACACATATGGTGAAAAGAGGCCAACCTAATGTTGCCCAGGATGCTGCATAGAACTTTCTATGCTTTTCTAGAACTTTCTCTTGCTCCAGTAAAATGTTTCTTTAATTTAACTGGTGTCTGATTTTCCAAGACCCAGAACATCATCATAGACACACCCAACTGACTTAAGAAGCCTTTCTTCTGTGACAGACACTCATTCTATACTTCATTCCACCTGTCATAGGTTTTACTGCTGTGAACAGACACCATGACCAAGGTAACTCTTATAAGGACAACATTTAATTGGGGTGGCTTACAGGTTCAGAGGTTCAGTCCGTTATCATCAAGGTGGGAGCATGGCAGCATCCAGGCAGGCATGGGGCTGGAGGAGCTAAATGTTCCACCTTTTGTTCTGAAGGCCACTAGGAGAAAACTGGCTTCCAGGCAGCTAGGACAAGGGTCTTAAAGCCCACACCTACAATTACACACCTACTCCAACAAGGACACACCTACTCCAAGGACACACCTCCAAATAGTGCCACTCCCTGGGCCGAGCATACACAAACCATCACACCATCTTAAGTAATTTTCTGAGACAGGCAGCCTTCTGTGAGGTTTCAACAGACACAGTCACTGCCAGACCCTAATTCAAATGCTTGCACCTGAGCAAGCATTTGAATCTACCCATCCTAGCGGTAATCAGTCACGTGCCACCACGTCACTTCTAGTCTGATACATGACATTCCGAAAAGCAATTGGATACCTGGAGATGAAGAATAGGCTAAAATCATTGCTATTGGATGAATTTAAAATAGAGGAAACGGGCCACTGGGGAAAATGGCCCCCTTGACTTCCCCAAACGAACACCTCCATTAAGTGCGTGTTATGGAAGTGCTACCAGGGATAATTTTCATTATTATTTTGTCAAGCTAGTGTTCTGTACTTACTCCCCCCATCTGAAAGTTTGCATTGCTTATTTTTGAAGAGATCCTTATGACCTGTTTCTATGGACTCTGGGCTCTATCATGTAATGTTAGCCTCCATGTTTTTGGCTTACTTCCCATACCATATTATTCTATCACAAATGACAGGGCTTCTTTTTATTAAAGGCACAGTAGTAGCAGTCCATTACATGGAGATACTTTATTTGTATTTTTCCATTCGTCTATGGATGAACATTTTTATTTCCTTTGGATATATGCCCTCTGTTAAGATGACTATGTCATGTGTTCCTGTAATTTAATGTTATCTAATGAAAAAACCTTCCTAGTTCCAATAAATGATTCCTTATTTATGAATTGCCTGTGAGTAACTCAGACCCCAGGTGGCACTTTAGTGCCTGACAATGGGCCACCTCACTGTGGACAAGTCTCACATAACTCCTTCATATCAACAAAGCCACTTTATTTTTTTGATCAATGTCAAACAGAGTCTGGGGGATTTGTAATAATAAATCTGATTTAAATACATCCTAATTGTATATACAGATGCATATACAGATAGATAGATAGATAGATAGATAGATAGATAGATAGATAGACAGACAGATAGATAGATAGATAGATGGAGGTAGATAGATGAGATAGAGATAAATGATATAGATTAGATATATAGATGATATATAGATACAGAATAGATATAGGTGATATAGATATAAATATAAATATAGATGATATAGATATAGAATATAGGCATAGACATAGATATAGATGATATAGACATAGATGATATAGATATAGATATGATATGTGTATTACAATTTCTGGTTTGCCTGAGAAGAAAATCCCAGATCTTGATAAACTACCCTTGCATGGTAACTATCACCTCTCCCCCAAATCTAACGTCTGATGCTACTGCAGAGACATTCCCATTCCAGCCTGTGACTTCAAACTGGAACCAGTAATAATGCAGGCATCTAGTAAGTCAACACAGGAAGCTTGGGAGCTGACTCAACCTCCAATAAATGAATACTTCCCCATGGTCTACAGAGGGAGTGCATAGGAAATTCTGACCTGCAGACACTTCTCACAGATACCACAATGCCAAACTGATGAACTCTGGGAAAGACCTGAGAATAGAGTAACAGCCAGTCTGGAGGAAATGGCAGCTGTGCCTCCAGGAGCATGCTCTGTAATTGTAGTTTTCCTTCCATTTCCTTCCAGAAATGTCATCTACACTGTTTTTTGTAAGACAAAGGTCTCCACCCTACTCATTGTGGCCCTGAAAACAGACCTGGAGGTCATCGTGGTGGTTTCAAGGAGATGGTCCCCAACCGCCACACCAATCAAGGGGCGGTAGAGGCCTCTGTTACAAACAAACCACCCCACTGTGTTTCTACAGACCCAGATTTGGCCATATTTGGAAATTTTTTATGAACTTTAGAGGACCACATCTAAAAAAAGACATAATGAGGCTGAAAGAGATTCTCATAAACACAGTGAATGCTTGTGGGGGGTGCACATAGAGAATAAATCCCAGGAAACAGACAACAGGGAGAGTCTACAAGAACTCTGGCCCTGAATGAGACTTTTGCCTCTTCAGCCTCAGCTCCTTCCCAAGTCAAGAAGATTACAGGGGTAACAGTCAGTTGTGGGAAGGCTCTTTGTGGTGGCTGTGTTGGTGTGTGTGCATGCATATGTGCATGTGTGTATACACATGTGCATGAGTGTGTATGTGTATATGTATGTATGTTTGTGTATGTACATCTGTGCATGTGTGTATGCGTATGTGTTTGAATATGTGGATGTATGTGTGTATGTTTGTGAATGTGCATGTGTGTGCATGTGTGGGTGAGCATGTGTGTGTGAATGTGTAT
>JADRCH010000031.1:16801174-16812365 GCA_019843965.1 Rhynchomys soricoides | reverse complement strand
TCTCTCTCTCTCTCTCTCTCTCTCTCTCTCTCTCTCTCTCTCTCTCTCTCTCTCACACACACACACACACACACACACACACACACACAATTAAAAAGCAGGAGGATAGGACAAGAGGGGACAACAGGGAAATGTTAAAATAAAAGTCAAAACCATCCCTGCTTCTCCTTGGTCCAAATCAGGTGCTGTACAACTCTCTCTATGAAGGGCTAGATAAGAAATGTTTCAGGCCTTACTGTTTGGGCTACTCTGTCTAAAAGAGAAAAGACAGCCAATGACAAGCCACGAACATGCAGGCTTGTACATTCTGATAGCAGGTATGTACAGATACCCGCAGCAGACTGAAGCCGCTGGCAAGCTGCGGTTTGCTTGTATGTAGCCTACGAGAAGCAGCCATTTTGATTTCTATTGATGCTTCCTGGTTTAGTCTTTTAATTCTTTAAAAAAACTAAAGGTATAAATATACAATTTTTGTTGTTGTTATCATCCCAACTTTTCTACTGAGAACATTGGTAGCCTACAAGATTAAAGGATTTGCCCAGGATCACAAAGCTAACACAAGCCACTGTTTGAACTTGGGCCCAGAGAGATCTTTCAGTTCCTTCTTTCCAGCTTTCATCGCTGTCTAGATGCGGTTTAACAGCATTGGAACCAAGTCAAGCAAGAAGAGCAGCTCAGTCATCTGGGGTTCCACTTGGCTAGGCCTATAACCACACCCGACTCCAAACAGTGCTCCTAGCCACCCCCTCAGCAACCCAGGACTCCAGCCTGAATCAAGCTGGGTGCACAGCCCACTCTGAACAATGCAGTGTGTTCTCCCTCCTCATGATGAACCATCAGACTTTAGAGTCTACCCACTCGTGCTCAGCTTATGACTAGGTATGGAGATAGAGGGCCAATCCTGTCTAGATTGTTTTTTGGATTCGTTTCATAACGATGCAAAACTGTATCCCCCAGTGAACTCCCAGGAAGGATTCTCTGTTTATCATCTTATGCATAGGCATTTGATTATAATCAAATACATATGAAGAAAAATGATTGTGTAACATAATCAGCCAATCAACAGACTCCCTCCAACTATGCCCTAACCAAACTTCCTCTTCATTTGAATAGCATTCAAGAAAACCCTGGAAATTTTTTCAGGCCTTTAAATATCTCACTCATAAGTTGCCACTGTCCATCTTGACATGGTGCTAACCCGTGGCACAGGTCTGCTTTGAATATAGTTTCCTGGCTACTTTTACAAACTGAAGTGTAGACTTAGATCTTTAACTAAGAGGCCAAGAACCTAGTTTGTCCAGATTCTGACCACGAGTAACAGAATTCCAAGGTTCATACAGGACACTTGATGACTTTTCCATTAACATTTTCTTTGTCTCACAATAGGGGCAGCCGTAACTGATCATCAGTGCATACTTTTGACCTACATTATATCTCTGTAGTCGCTGTCCTTTTCAAAGGATTGCCTAAGGTAGGTGGCTAGGAGCAGCACGGCAGCACCTCTGTGGTCTTGCTCAATCATGTCGTCAGCTGGGAAGCTGGAGAACTACTCATCTGTGCCACTTGCCATTATTTATGGAGAAATAAAATCACAGTGGCTCTAGATCACCTGTATGACATCACTGAGCAGAAAAGCTAAGAGATACTTGGTCCTTGGGAACATGTTCAAGTTGACCCCAGTACCTCTCTGACTTGAATTACTGCCTTTTTCTATTATCAAATTGCTAAAGGAACTATGGGATATAGGAGCGCAGGCTTCCAAAGACCCTTAATCTTACTCATTAACATTGGACACAGTGTGAGCACATAGGTAACTCCGAGTTAGCTCGGATTTAATAATCACTGACCCACACACATTGCCTCCTACCTGTGTTCTCACATTGACAAGTGTGTGTGATATTAGACTATGTCTCCCTAACATCCCTATGTTGAAATTATAACTCTCAACAGAATGACATTGAGAGGTAGAGCCACTGGGGAGGGGGATCTCTAAGGCTGCTTTCTGCAAGCTAGGATCTTGAATCAATTGGAGCAATCATGATCTTGAACTCTGATCTTCCAGAACTGTAAGAAATGAGTTCCCATTGTTTATAAGTGCCCGCCCCTTAATGGTAATTTGTTACAGTAGCTGTCCTGGTTAGATTTTGTCAACTTGACACAAGCCAGAGCTATTTGGGAAGAAGAACCTCTACTGAAAAAATGCCTCCATCAGAATGACCTGCAGGCAAATGGTCTTAATGATTGATGTGGAAGGACCCAGCCCCCTGTAGGCGGCACCATCCCTAGACAGGTGATCCTTGGAGGTATAAGAAAGCTAGCTAAATGTGAGCTCAATGTATTATCCAATAAAATGGCAGTCTTCCATGGTCCTGCATTGGCCTTCCAGATGACATACTAAAATCTGCAAACTGAATCAACCCTTTTTCTCCCAAGTTGCTTTTGGCCTTTGGGATTTTTTATAGCAACAGAGAACAACTAAGACAGTAACAAAGCATACTAAGAATGATGCCTCTAAGCTAAGTAATTTATTTAAAGTTTAAACTACTCCATTGTTAGTAGGAAAATGTTAAATTTTTAAAACAAGTTATATTTTGTTGTTCTTTGTGTTTTTATAATTTTTTTGAGGATTTCATACATGAACACTGTATCTTTCTCATTATGTCCCACACCCTCTCCCTCATTCAATTCCATCCATACCCCCAACTCCCTCTCAAATTCATGATCTAAACTTTATTATTATCTTATGTGTGTGTGTGTAATAACCTGCTGAGTCCATTTAGTGTTGTTCATATATATGTGTGTGTGTGTGTGTGTGTGTGTATGTATATATGTGTGCAGGTGCACGTGTGTATGTATATATGTGTGCATGTGTGCGTGTGTGTGTGCATGTGTATATATGTGTATGTGTGTATACCTGCATGTGTGTATGTACATGTGTGCATGTGTGTGTGCATTGTGTATATGTGTCTATGTGTGTGCATTTATGTATATTGTGTGCATGTATGTGCATGCATGTGTATGTATGTGTGTATACATATATGTATGTGTGTGCTTGTGTATATATGTGTGTGTGCGCGCACATCTGTGTGTGTTCATGTGTTCATGTGTGCATGTGTGTGTGTGTGATTCAGAACTAACCACTTGAAATTGAGTAAGCTAGTGGGGACTCACCCCTGCAGAAGACTGATTCTCCCTCCCTCTACAGCCATTAATTAGCTGTAGACCTTTATCTAGGAATAGTGGTTTGTGAAATTTCCCCGATCAACTGGTGGTGTCACGGTTAGGGTCTTGTTTAGAAGACCATATTGGTGGTATTTTGTATGAGCAATTTCTTGTATGGAAGACACTCTCTCGCAGCAGATGCCCTGGACTTCTGGCTCTTTGATCTTTACAACCCCTTTGAGATGGTCCTGGAGCCATAGGTAGAGAAGTTGTGTTGTAGATGCATCAGTTGGGGTGGCCACCCCATAGGCAATTGTTAAGGATTCCTGTGATGGTTGCTATCTGCTACAAAAAGATAATTGCTAATTTTGGAACCACTAATCTTTGCTGATTCTTCTGGTTCAGGATTTCTTAATCATCCTTTGTAAAGACACATTATGTCTTAACAATCTTTGTACCTCCAGTGTCTCCCATGGGCCTAACTCTACAGACTAATTATGTAAATTAGCACACATTAATTGAAGAGTTATGAACTTTTAAAGTACTCTGGAGGTTAGCAGTCTTACTCAAGATTAACGCTGCCCTGTTTTAGTGATTGTCTGGGAAGTGTGAGGAGGGACGTTATTGTACTAAGAGTCAGACCCAGAGGACGGCTGCTCCACCGCCTGCTCCATGAGACCTCTATGGCCACCGTGGCTTGTTCTCATACATGGGTCACAAGGGGCAGGGCTGCTCATACTCCTCTGCACATTTGCTCCCAGAACTGATTTTCAGAGAAGAGCAGGGTGTAAGATTCCTGCTTCAGCTACAAACAAGGAGCTTTGCTAAACAACAGAGCAAAGCACAGAACCTCTGCACTGCACAGCCTCCCTGTAAGAAACCACACGGGTCAGCCTTGTGTTATTCTATCTCCTTTATTTGGTGTGGCCTGGAAGGCAAGTCCTGGTTGTCAGTCCGGAGCTTGGTCAGCCCATATGTCTTCCCAGCCCTGCGTTTACACCATCTGCGCATCCATATCGCCCCCACAACCAAGATGATCAGAGACAGTGGTGCCAGTGCGATGCCCCAGGAGAACGTGGAAGACACTGTAGAGGGAAGAGAGGGCGTGAGAGGGAGCAGCTCTCCCTGCAGAACAGGGTAGCACATGCTGACAGGGAAGAAAAACATCAGAGCTTGTTTTCCTCAATAAATGCACACTGATTTCTGGAAAGCTTGCCTCTTACAGCTAAGCCATTTGAGGATGACACCTGTGACATCATAGAGCAAGCCAGGTGAGGGAAAATCTGATTAAAGGATCAGGTAAGGAGCAGAGGCCATGAGGCTGTACCAGCTGCAGCCAGTGCATGGGTGAGGGACCTGCCTCTGTCTCTGCCAGCTGTCGGGGATGTGCCAGGGACAACCTGAGCCTTGCCAGTGATTACTAGTGTCGTGAGGATAGCATAGAAAATAGAGGCAAAGAAGAACCATGAGTGGCAAGGTTATTTCTTGGACTCAGCTATTGTACGTTTGATTCCTAGGCATCTCTATTATGGAAATACACGAAGATATTGTGAATACAATATTAAAAGTGACTATGAGAACAGTGTTATTAGATATCATGTTAATTAGGTCAGAATTCCACTCTTTATTCTTAGATAGGCTCTGGCCACGTAGTTCAGGAGGACCTCAAACTCTTGATTCCCCCGTGCTAAGTTATAGGTATGTAAAATTTCACATTTATTAGAGGAGTATTCATATACCTCTGTGTGTGTGTGTGTGTCTGTGTGTGTATCTGTGTGAGTGTGTCTGTGTGTCTGTGTGTGTGTCTGTGTGTGTGTCTGTGAGTGTATCTGTGTGAGTGTGTCTGTGAGTTTATCTGTGTGAGTGTGTCTGTGTATCTGTGTGTCTATGTGCTTGTGTGAGTGTATCTGTGTGAGTATGTCTGTGTGTGTGTCTGAGTGTGTCTCTGTGTATCTGTGTGTGTCTGAGTGTGTCTGTGTGTTTATGTGTATGTCTGTGTCTGTGTGTCTGTATGTGTCTGTGTGAGTGTGTCTGTGTGTCTGTGTCAGTGTGTTTATGTGTATGTCTGTGTCTGTATGTGCGTGTGTCTGTGTATATGTCTGTGTGTTTATATGTTTGTGTGAGTATATGTGTTTGTGTGTTTATGTGTGTGTGTCTCTGTGTATTTCTGTGTGTCTGTCTGTCTGTCTTCTGTCTCCTCCTAGCACTGCAATGCAAGTACATGTTACCATTACCAGCTCTTTAAATGGGTGCCTGGCACCTGAACTCAGGTCCACCTTACCTGTTGAAGTTCTTTCTCCCAAGTGTCAGAGTACACGTTTTAAGCTATTATTTGCCATGCCCTGTCAGGTTCTGTGGAGGATCCTCACACTATCTTACAACCCCACATGGATGAGGAATGTAGGAAACTGTGATTTCCTCAGAAACAAGTGGCACTTACCTCTCAATCCTAGTGTGCCTTGGGAAGTAGCCACTGCTTTCCCTGGGACATACCCACTACTCCAGAGCCTGGTGACCCAACATGTAAGGAACTGCAGTGCAGGGCCCACATAAGGCCCACGTACCTTTGTTAATCTGATCCCTGGATGGGGACACTGCTTTCTGTGGGACTCTGACTTCCTAATCTACACAGCTCCCACCTCACCAGAACCCTCCTAGCTTGAATGGTACTGAGATGTACTGAGACATCACCCCAGACACACAAGCTCTACATGTTAAACTTCAGTCTGGAAGGAGCCGGGGAAATTGCAATCTGAGTATGCTCAGAAGAACTTTAGTGTGCCTATGGTCTAGTAGAGTCTTAGGTAGGTGGGTGCTGGGAGGGCACAGAGCTAAGATGGAGGTATACTTCATATCCACTGCCATTCTGAGGTTTGGACAAATCATCTTCCTAATTTAAAATATGCCTATAACTGCCTCTCTGGAGGTGCAAACTGTTATGGACCTGAGTCATGTTGTTCACTGCTGCTCCAGAGCTGTATTCAGATTCCTCTCTAGGCTCACTGTGGCCTGTAAGTTATTGTGTCCGTGTCCTGTCAACAGAAACTATATTACCTGCACCTCACTTTCTTGTTCAACATTAAAACAATAAGATTTAATCATTGGGGTTTTTTTTCTTTTTGAAATGTTCTTGTACATGATACTGATTTCCTGCTGTTTGATGGCTTTGACCTTACAGCTGCCTGCTGCCCTGAAATCCTGATCCACACAAAGCAGGATAGAGATTTTCAACTTCATGTTCAATATAAGGAGTGACACACACCCTTCTAGAGACCATATGAGGTCAGCGAACCCTGGTGCTCCAAAGAGAACCCCAGGAGGACACAGGGTGTTCCGTTCATTGCAGGATTTTGTGTGTATTTACTAAAAATTATTCCTACGTAGGTTTTTTTTTTTTTTTCTGGGTATAATTTCCCAATGCCAAATGTCCACCTACTGACAATTCTTTTTTAAAGCAGAGGTTTATGGGGCAGGGAAGTGGCTCAGTAGACAAGTATTTACCTGCACTAGCATGGAGACCAGACTGTAGGTCCTCAGCACCTACATATATACAAGGTGGATGTGACAGCCTACTTGTAAGCCCAGGAAACAGAAACAGGGAACCTTGGAGCTCGCCGTAGATAGACTAATACAGTCAGTGAGCTCTGGGTTAGAGTGAATGACCCTGCCTAAGTAAATAAAGTGTGCAGTGATAGAGGAAGACTCCATTTCTGGCTTTCACATAAATGCACGGACACATACACACATATATATAGAGAGAGAGACAGAGACAGAGACAGAGACAGAGACAGACAGAGACAGAGAAATGAGGGAAAGAGGGTCACTGAACATGCACTCATATGAACACACATACATATGTTCATACACCACATTCCCATGCCAAAAAGAAGAGGAGGAGGTGGAGGTGGGGAGGTGTGTCAGTCCATGCAGTGTGTGCTGTGCAAACATGATGGCCTTCCCAGCAGTCACATAAAAGCCAGGTACGCACATTTATCACCTGAACTCTGGGGTGGAGATAGGCAGATCCCTGAGCATACTGGCTGACCAGTCTAGCCAATTCAATGTGCTCTACATTCAGTGGGAGACTCTCAAAAATATAAGGTTGAGAGCAATTGTGGTAGATGTCCAACATCCATTTATGGCCCCTACATTCATCTGCACACCTGTGCGCACACACACACACACACACACACACATGAACATGCATGTACAACACACATGTGAACATGTATGTACAACACACACTCTGGCACACACAGTTTGAGGTTTGCTTTCAATTCCCTACAAGGAAATGTCTAAACAGTATGTGGTTCCATCCAGCATCCGGAAAGTATTCAACACATCTTTCCAGAGTTTTCTTTTCAGTGTCCCCCAGACACATACCTTCTTTGACTGTGGTATGGAGTGACTGAAAGCTCCGTGGGTTCGTAGCAACACACTTAAAATCTGTGTTCAGATCCTCCCTTGTGACTGGATCAAAAATCAGTGATACTTCCACATAGTTCTCGTCATTCTCTGAGTACTGGCTGGATGAGAAAACACCTGATTGAGCATGATGCGTATATTTATGCAGAGCATGACGTATATATGTAGAGCATAATATATGTTGACCACGATGTCCGTGTGTAGAGTATGGTGTACATACATAGAATACAATGTACATATGCAGAGCATGATGTATGTATGTATCTAAAATGGACTTGTCTTTTACGGGATAGCTAAGCAGACGTTCTCAAATTAGAGATCCATTGTCTTTAAACCACAACTTCTGTAGCAATCTGAGAGCTTGTCATCATGTTTGATGCTCATCTGAGAGACTTTCTAGCCTCACGTGTCTTTGCTGCCACTGTCCTTTTTAACGGGACATTTGTTGCAATAAAAGCACATACTTCTCCTCTTGGTTTAGAGAAAACTTCATCTTGGGTTGATTAAAAATATCTTCAGTAATCAAGTAGGAACAGAAAAATCTAGTTTGGGGAATTAGACTTTCTCACCAGCTTGTGAGGCAGAGGGAGTTCCCAGGACCCCAGCTCCCAAGGGTGCCTGCCTCCCTAATGGGGAAACAAGTACAGGCCAGAGGCCTTAGCCACCTAGGGGAAGGTCCTCGGCAGGGTGGTTCCCATGTGTAACATAAGCAGAAGCCAAGGAGATGGCATTACTATCCATTCATGGGAGTAAAGACATCTCAGAACATGTTCACTAGGATGACCAAGTAAGCAGTCTGAGTCCACTAACACTGGACATTTATGGTGACTAAGTCTTTGGCAGCAAGACACTGGAAGCCAATATTATGCCACCATGTATCATTTTCATCCAGTACTTTTACCCAGAGTATAAAAGGTGAAGCAGGAGATGGATGTCTACACACAATTAATGCGCTCTCTCTCTCTCTCTCTCTCTCTCTCTCTCTCTCTCTCTCCCCCCCCCCTTCTTTAAAGATACATAAGTCTAGTACATAACTGTGTCAAGGCCTTATGTTTATGAGGGCTTGTGAAAATCTTTAGGAGTCATGAGTGTAACAAAGTGGAAAATGGAAATAAACCAACTGAAATATTTTAGACATGCAAGAAATCAACATTTGAAATGTAAATAAATAAAATAACCAATAATAAAATAAAATATCAAGATAAAATGTTTGAAGAGTCAACTAGTAAACTACAACTCTTACAAGTATAGAGAACACTTGGTTCTTAAGACAATGTTGAGCAAAATTTCATTTTTATTCAAGTTCTGAGTCCCCAACAGTTCTTAACTTTATTAAACATTACTTTACTGCAATATATATTATATAAAAATATATTAATATTGTAAATTATGTTATATATTATATAATACATATATTTCATATGAACAGGTCCTGAAAGTGACATTGCCTCCAGAAGAAAGTAAATCACAGCAGAGACCCCTCACCCACTTACTGGTGTAGCCCCTCGGTCACACGGCCTCTTGGGTAGGCCCCTGAGATATGCGTGCTGTTAGCCATCCACCACACAATGGTGCTGGAAAATGTACCAGTTCCCAGAAACACCTTGCACGGGACTATCAGTCTTGACCCTGGGTACAGCAAAATACAGCACATGACCATCAGAACCCAGCAGGGAAAGGGGCCGCCTTACCTTACAATCCTCAGAAGGTCTCAGTGTGGGGCCTCGCTTGTCTTCTCAAACGCCCTCATAAGTCAACCCTTCCTTAGGAGGAAACTTAGTTTCCTCAAATAGCTCTGCTCAAGTAAAACTTTAGCACCTATTGACCAAATGTCTCTGGCACCATCCACTGGTCCAGACAGCAGGTAAACACCCCAAAGCACATAGACGTGAATGGCTTCACCGAGGCCACTGCATTCCTACAGAGCATTCAACACTCAAGAGATATTTCCTTCACAACCGATGCCAACTATGAAAAAAATCCCATCATGTGTGACTCTTTCTTCCACCATTGCTGGCCTCAGCCTTATGTATGAAGTGCTTCATTGCAAGAGGGCCCGGGTTTAGAATTAACCCTTTGAAAACCATAAGGACAGTGCTTTCTCTGCAGTTGTGCACTTTGATGGGGTCAGTCCCTTGACTCAATCACAGGAAATTATTTTTCTTCCTGAGTCACCAAAGAGGAGACAATGTAAATGAAGACTCACTTCTTACTCTTGAAGATACAGCTTCTACAGTTTGCCTGTTAGCATGTCTGGCCCCAGGTCACACTCAGAGAGTGTCAGCTCCTCTCCATCACTTCTTGTTTCTAGGGCTTTAAATGCTCCCCACCAGCTACAGCAGCCCATTATATCTAGGTCATGCCTAGAGTACAGAAAGCCTGGCCCCATGCCCAGGGCTGGGATAAAACAAAATAAACAAGAAAACGCAATCATGTAACTGCACCACGCACAGCAGTGGCTTCAGAGCAACAGATGGGACTGGGCTCCGCTTAGCTGGAGAGCACCAGTGACCCAGCAAACTGGGAAGCCGAACCAACCACTGTCTCCACTACTCTGGTTGGCGAGAAGATGGTCAGATTAGCAAGAGGAGCACAAGCAATTCGAGCCCCTACACAAGAACCCCTATCTCTATGGTCTCCAGATAAACTTTAATATTTAAACCCAACCCCAAGCAAAACTAATAATAATTTTTTTTTGTTTTAAAAGAGACTCTATGACAGGGGTGAGGAGGGTCTGGAGAGATGGCTCAGCAGTTAAGAGCATTGGCTGCTCTTTCAGAGGTCCTGAGTTCAATTCCCAGCAACCACCTGGTGACTCACAACCATCTGTAATGGGATCCGATGCCCTCTTCAGGTGTGTCTAAGATAGCTACAGTGTAGTCGTATACATAAAATAAATAAATAAATCTTTAAAAATAAAAGAAGTAAAAACTACAAATAAAACAGACTCTGAAGCCAGAACTTTATGAATCAAACATCAGAACTATAAAACCTGTATTATTAAAAGTAAACACGTGGAAGGGTATGTACATGTTAGCTTCCCAGGCACACAAACCAAAATCTGCAGCCAAACTTGACCCCAACGTCGAGTTTCTGAAGTGCACTATATCCCTATGACTCCTTGGTGGCTTTTCCTTGTGGTAAGTGGTAGAAATAAAATCTTGGTGGAGAGTTGGGGTCGACATGGGAAGAGCTCCCACTGGACTGCTCAACAAAGGGGCAGCCCTTCCCTGCCACGAACTTCAGAAAGTATCTCTACAGTTCACTCATGTGCCTTCACCGGCCACACACTGTGGACCACCCAACAAGTCTGTTGACCAGGATATCCTGCATCAGCAGGGGTGAAAATGGAAACCCCTTTCCATCATACCGTGGATGAATATACCATCTACTATAATAACGAGACACTATCTGTAGTCGCTGCTGGCTGTTTGACAGAGAGATTCTTATAGGAATTCTGAGCAGCTGCTAAACAGTGAGAACATGAATTAAGTTGAACATACTAACAGTGCCAGCCCTGTGGACCCCTTCCTACAGTTAGTAACTATTACTAACAGTGCCAGCCCTGTGGACCCCTTCCTACAGTTAGTAACTATTACTAACG